>APFE030319875.1:115568-166889 GCA_000404065.3 Pinus taeda
ACTAAAGTAAGGAGAAAGTTTCCATTCACTTCCAACAATGCAAAAAATTGATCACTAAGAGAAAATATAACAAATTCTCTAATGCACTAATTTCATCAAGAAAAACTAATGCAAATGAATTCCAAAACAGTTTTTTATTTTTATTTTTGTGTGTTTAAAACAAGCATAAAAATATGTAAATTCAAATCAAAGAAAACTGAGCTAAATTTACGATTGATTTTCCAGAATGTAAACTATGCAATTGGAATCTATGCACAATTCACTTGAAAAGTATGCAAATGTAATTTATGCACATTTTTCATTCATATTCTGAAAATGAGAATTTTAATTATGCAAATGTGATCTATGCAAGAGAATTCTCAAACACAAGATGATTCTAATGTAATCTAAGAACCAATCAAGTGCAAATCAAGAAAATTAGGTGAGAGTTCCAAAGATCAAAAATAAAAACACTCAAAGGCGATTAACACTCAAAGCAAAAAGATGCAAAATTGTGAAAAGACTGAGACAAACCTCCCAGTAATGACCAAAGGAAATCAAATTAAGAATTTCTCAAAAAAGAGACTCAAAACCAGTCAAACAAAACTCCAACACACTCAAGCAGTCGAGAAAATGTATCCAAAAACAAAGACCAAGCTCAAAAGGCTTAAAACCAAGCAGAATTTAATAGTTCCTAGGCCTGGCGCAATTGTCAGGGTGCAACTAGCGCCTTTTAGGGATTGGCATGGGTTGTAAATTAGCAACTAGAGCCAATTGGCGCGACTGTTATGCTATAAAAGCGCACTAGTCAAGTTTGCTATGCAAAAATAAAAAACAAGCAATCCAAAGCTAGGCCAACAATAACCAGGTAAACCAAGAGGCGAGAAACAGCAAAAGAACTCAACCCAAAAGGCTAACCGAGTAGGTAAAAATCAAGAAACAACCAAAAAGGCAAGACAAGCTCCCCAGCGGAGTTGCCAAATCGTTGAGGAGGTAAATCCCCTCTACGGACAGAGGCGATCCCTACTAGCCCAGACCGGGTCTAGCAACAATCATACAACGCTACCACGTAAGTTCCTAATTGCAAATTAAAGACCAATGATGAGGTCCTGCCTGGATTCCAACGCTAGTGCTCGTATAAGAGTTGACACTCCCATTCCTTTGCTCCGGCAGATCATGATCCCCACGATCTCTGTGAATGGACACTTGCACATGCAAAGAACGACACAAACACAAGCATAAAATCCAATAGATGCAACTATATATCAGTCAGAAAGGATATAACTCATCATCATCACAAAGAACAATAAGAGTGGAACCATAACAATAGTTGTTTATTAATGATAAACAAAGAAGAATACAACCATAGTTCTGACGTCAGATCCTCCTTTGGCTAGGTGATCAGCAACACATGTCCTGCAAAGCTTTGTTGGGGATAGGAACAAGCTTCTCTCTCCTTGGTTATGGAACAAGAATCTCCTTACTTAGATTTGGCCTTATGGAAATGAAGAAGGCTCTTGCAGCATGAATCTCTTGGTAACTTGACAATTCTCAATCTCTAGAACTCTGGAACTAGCTTGCCAAGGAAAATGGACAAGCTTTTATAGATGGAGGAAGGGGAGTTGTGATCATCCACAATATTCATGGGATTGGCTTCGTCACTAAAGAAGCTTCTATGAGAGGTGGCAAACCACTTCCCCTCTATGGAGATCCGAAGCTAAACCACCCAAATCAAGATAGATTCAGTCCAGGAATTTGTTAGGATGAATATTCCGCCGTTTGTTTGTTAAAAAACACCACTGATTATGGTTGGTGCAACTGCGACTCTATGACAGAGCACCAAATGGCGCGCCCTCTTTGGAGGATTTCCCCCATTGGCACGAGGGCTGCACTATGGAACTGCGCCAATGGAAAAAGGGCTATTTTTAGGGGTTTTTAGCAGGAGATGTCTTTAGGGAAAATGAAGTTCATGTTTAGGGGAATGCAATGCAAGTTTTTGCAGGTCATGTCACTTCTCATAGGTCCCGGAATGAGTCCTCCAAGATGCGGGAGAGGGGTAACAGGGACAGTGACAAATTGCTGTGTAACAGACCTTGAGGTATATATTGATACTAGAGTTAACCTTGAGGCATATACTGAGTTTGGGGTTGACCTTGAGGTATGTACTGTCTCGAAGGTATGTATTGTCCTTGAGGTTGCCCCCCAGGCGGTATCTGACTACCTTGAGGTTCCCCCCAGGTAGTAATTGACTACCTTGAGGTTGCCCTCCAGGCGGTATCTGACTACCATGAGGTTGCCCCCAGGTGTTATCTAACTACCTTGAGGTTGCAGATTTGGAATAGCACCAAACATCATAAGAATATATTCTACACTCAATGGTTGAGTTTTGTTATTGCCCGTTGACATTCCATGTTCAATGGGTTGAGGAGACACTCCTGAAAAAGTACCAGTAAGTGACTAATACCCAGAAGGAATAGAAGGACCGCCATATAAAAATGTTTTCGGTGTTTGGGAAAACATGAATGACTGTTTTGACATATTCGAAGGAGGATAATAACCTCTGGATGTAGGATGAAAAGGAATATGAGGTGGTGAAGAAGCAAGACCTAGATTTTCTAAAAATTTCATCAATGATATGTACCAAGCGTCACTTCTAAAAGGACTGTAGAAGATTGATTCACACTCCCTATGTTCTAAAGTTGGTTGATTTTCAGGGAGAGTTATATCTTCGTCCAGACTAACAAGTTCTTCAATAGAAATGAGTCTAGAAGGAATATTTTGGGTAATGAAACTTCCTACCCTGGGTGAACCAAGACAACTAGAAGCTGGAGAAGCAAATCCTAAGGATGGAGTAGCAGCAGGTTCAGTTTCAGGTTCAGAAATTTTAGGTTCCTCAATTAATTCACTAGTAGGAGAAATGCTACTAGTAACTTCGGAAAATGAAATTGGTTCAGAAATATACTTTGTTGCTGGAACTTGATAATTGGGTGAATAATTAAAGATGATTCTCCAGCCTCTGGTGACCCAACTTTACTGCCACTAGGTGTGACAAGAGCTTTTATCCCTTCAAGCTGACTTGGTCTATATTTGGGAGGCATCCCCTGAAGTCTACAAGATTGTCTCGATAATTCAGCCACGATTAAATATTTAATTACTTAACACGCAAACAAAGAAAATCTCAATAAAACCACCTAAAGTCTCTAAAGAACTAGACAATTGAATCACACGCCTGATAATCTAAGAGTTCAAACCACACACAAACAGTAACTTTCCGTACCGGAAACACTAGTTGGTGATGAAATCCAATGTTGTAGAATTCAATATAGAAATGGCGGTTGGAGCAGTTACCCCAACAACCTGCATAATGAAACAGACTGGCACAAGTTTATTCACAAAATCGTCTCGAGTGAAGAGAACCACCCAAAGTGTCCAAGTGATTCTAGTCGACGTGTGCTCCAAGTATAGTGAGACCCATCCTTCACCGTCACCTTAGGAATGAATCTTAAGATTATGGCCACTAAGGTTACCAACAATAACAAATACAACTGGGAGAACAGTCTATGATCCGATCTACACGCAAGGGCAGAGTAGCAAAGCTCAATCCTCTTGAAGGCTTCTCGACATGATTAATCTGAGATTTACCAACAAGTGAGCCCAGGCTCCTCGACAATAGTTAATCCAAGGTTTCCCATTTTTAATACGCGTAAATCTTCTATCTTTCCCAATGAGACAGAGTTGATTGTCTCAAAGGTTCGGACATGATCTCGTGATTGACTCCTTTAAGAGGAGCTTCCCAAATTATATCAATTACAATTGGATTTATTTCCTACCGCAAGATACAACTACTTGTTTGTTTTAACTATATTGGAGAGTTAATTACTCCCTACTCTAAGATACTAGCCTAAGCTATATTGGTGATAAGAACCCTAGAAATAAAAAGATTGCTAGATGAATTTTAATTAAGCGTTATTTTTATTGGTTGTTTCTTAAGTCAATAGGTATGGAGATGAAACTTTTATGGTGTGAATACTTGACTCCAAAAACACTAAAAAATGCACCTAAGAGGATAAACAATTCTTTTTTCTTTTCAATGAATCTCTAGCTAAAGAAAGAGTTGAGAATGCAATTCCTTTATAAATGAAAAGAAAATCTTTTTGTCTTTTTCACAAACTCAAAACGAAGCTACTAATTAATCTCACAAAATAAATCCCTTTTCTTTTCAACACTCAAAACTACAGAAAACAATCCTTTGAAAAGAGAAACTAAAATTTCTAGAAAACACACTCAAAACTATGAAAAACTAATCTTGAGATCTAAAATTCTAAAAATTTAATTGAAATAAAAGCTTTAAATGCTTTTGAGGATGTTTTACTTAGTTATTTAGTAAACTAAGGATTAATTTTTTCAGAATAACAAATCAATCAAAAAACACCCAGCTATGTTTTCTTTTTATAAAAATGAAATTCACAACTTATGACCAAGTTCGTTCAAAGATTTGCAAAGAGAAACGAAATCTATTTCTCACCAAAGGAAGATTTCACACATCAGCCAAACTCATCAAGAAGGAAAAAGAGACCAGGGTGATCTAAGGTTTCTTGGGCTTCTAATCTTTAAGTCACTACAAAGACCGAGTGAAAACCAATCCAGGCATGCAAAACTTCTCGAAATTCATTTAAAACACAACACCAATGGAATTTACTCAAAAGAGACTTTTGACAGGACACATGCAGATCTAGCAGAGATTAAAAGCAATAAACTAATCCTAAACTTAACTGGATGAAAAAAATTTAGGTTTTTCAAAAAAATTTGACAGGGTCCACAGGCCTCCAGTAAAACCAGATGCGGTACTGCTCTGTGCAGTAAATTAATAGTGCAGAGAGGTCTGCACTGTAATACAATCAGAACGTGCGATCCTCGTAAAATTTCTAAAAAACAAAAAACCAATCTAGGACCTAAAAACTACCCAATCCCACACATATCAAGCAAAAACTAGAAACAAAATATCAAGTTTCTCAAGTCAAAGACAAAGGAAAATTAAAAACCAAATCCAGTCCTAAGCGGAGTCGCCAATTTGTTGGTCGGATAAATCATTCTTGCAGACAAGACCGATCTCCCTAGTATCAACTGATATCTAGCAACAAGCAGGACAAGCAAATCTATCTTTCCCTAAACATATTGCGATTCATTAATAAAAACTAAAGAGGTGTTTTAGACCCTACTTTAAGTCCAACACTAGTTTGTGGCAGCCATGCTCCAACAGCTCCAAAAGAGTTTCCTTCTAAGAACCTACAATCACAAACAAGCACACATCAAATAACACCTACGTAGCTAATATAATAAATCATGTTCATCATGGTGATCAAGGAATCCATGAAATAAACCATAAAACACTAGCTTATTGAGAAAAATAAACTTGATTGTATTAACTTTGAAATAGAAGAACTTTACAACCTTGGTGCCTTGATGCTGTACAAGCTCTTCCCACGGTCCAAACAGGAATCTCCTCTACTTTGACAAGCCTCACTCTCTTCCAAATGAGATCAAAAGGTATGTAATCTCTCCTCTCAAAAGCTCAATTAGGTAGACTAAGTTCCAACAACATTTACCCTCAAAAATATTTAGCTTTCAACCTTCAAGTAACCAGCCTAATGCTTCATTTTATAGTGCAAAGGAAGGAGGCTACATGTCCACCATTGAAGGGATAGAGTCCTCCTTCAAGGGGATAAGCTCCTCACATCAAGGGGTTAGCTCCTTAAGGTATGCGATGCATGAACCCTCAAGGAGCGGACTTGCTACCTCAAGATTCCCTCTAGAAGCTTCCAGAAATGACTCAAAGTGAGTTTTTAAGAATGTACTTGTGCCTTTTTAACTTTTACAGGGGTTCGCACCCATAACACAAAGACAGAGCGGTCAGGTGTGCAGGGGACATGACCAATAGGTGTGGCACCACAGGTAATGCTAAGAGAAAGTGTGAAACCAAAGTTTTAGAGTTTTTTAAGGTCTTTCTCTTATTTTCAAGGCTTGATATGAAGAACTGAGGTTTAAGACTTGCAAAGGAGGAAAGTATGAGTGGTGATAGACTCATATTGATTGCAGAATGTCAAAGTGATAATTTTTGTGCAACACACCTATATCTTTTATCATCTATCTAACCGAATGAATTTATCCAATACTTAGCCAATTTGAAGCCTACCCAAGATCCTATTTACTTGTGTTTTTTTATGATGAATTAGCCCCTATTAATTAGGGAAATTGTTCATTAATAATTGCATAATTCCTTTAGGCCCTTATTTGACTATTTTCACCACTTGTACAACTTGAAAAATTATACAATTGATAGTACACTGGCCTTGAACTCCAATCTCAGCTGGGTAACTCGAATTTAATGCTTTCATGTGTTAATTTAGGTTGATTTATCAGTTAAGTGGTTAAACCCTAAATCTACACCCCACTACTAGACCTCCCACTAGTTCCTGCAACAATTAGAACTAGTTTAACTGACCATAACTCCATTTAACTAAATTAAATTGTTACAACTGAAATTAACTCAACGTATGCTCCTAAAATTTAGGAATTACTATACAAAACTCAAGTTCATGCCCCCAAGTCAAATTAACTAATCTAACTGAGTGATAAACACTATTTCAACTCAATCAACTCATTCAACTTGTCTGTTTATGTGGAATTTCAATTTTCTCCTAATTTAAGCAAAGGAAAAAATAAATTAGGAATTTGTTGCTACATTTTCAACACTCCCTCTTAGCAAGAAAGGGATGATTATATACCCTAATCCTACCTCTATGGAACTTTAATTTTCCTCTTGACAACGCCTTTGTCAAAATATCTACATCTTTCTCCTCTGTAGGAATGCATTCCAACAACATGATCCGCCTCTGCACACAATCTCATACATGGTGATATCGAATGTTGATATGCTTGGATTGATCATGAAAAAATGGATTCTCAGAGATTTTAATACAAATCTGATTTTCATATTAAATCACAGTAGGATCCATCATCTAACCAAATAACCCAACAAGAATCTTCCTCATCCAGATAACCTCACATTTTTCTTGACTAGCATCCATTAAGTTTGCTTCTGTTGAGTTGATTGCAACATATCTCTTCTTCTCACTATACCAAGAAACTATTGTTAACCAAATACTCAAAATTCCTCCTGATGTGCTCTTCTTGTGTGATGGACTCCCTACCCAATCTGCATCTAAGAATCCTTGCAGCTTCACTCCCTTTTTCTGTATGTACCAAAGTCCAATTTGAGTAGTGCCTCTAAGGTATCTTAACATATTTTTTGCTTCCTTCCAATATAGTTTGGTTCGCTTAACCATTTCTTGACTAAGATGCTTAACTTCATAACACATGTATAGTTGTGTGTTCACCAAATACATAAGTGAACCTACAAGCTGGTTGTAAATGGTAGCCTCCACTTCCTGATCACCTGAAGTGGCTTCCTCCTTCCTCCAACTACCTACTAGAGGAGTGCTCATGGGTTTTCTACTCTCCATGGAGAAATTCTTTAGTATATCATTGGCATACTTTCCTTGAGAGACAAACATTTCCACATCTCCTTTCCATACATCCAAACCAAGGAAATAATGCATGTGTCCCATGCCCTTCATCTCAAAATCTCTTGCAAGATCCTCTTTGCAAGAACTGATAAGCTTCTCATCTCCAGTTAAAATCAAATTAGCGAGATATAATATTATAATCAACAATTTACCTTCAACAACAATATGTTAAATGTTTACATCTACTTCACTTTTGATGAAGCCCAACCTGGTGAAATGGCTATCGATCCTGGTGTACCAAGAACGGGGTTCTTGTTTCAATCCATACAACACTTGATTGAGTCTATACACATGAGTCTCTATGTCAAAGGTCTCAAATTCTTTTGGTTTTTCAATGTAGACCTCCTCCTTAATCATTCCATTGAGGATTGTTGTCCTCACATCAATTTGATAAATCTTCCATCTCATCTACACTATAAGTTCTAGAATTGATCTGATAGAAGAGTACCTTGCTACTGGAGCAAAGTTTTCCTCGCAGTCAATTCCCTCCACCTGAGAGAACTCCTTCACCATAAATCTAGCCTTGTGTTTCTCAATGCTTCCATCTGTTGCTTGCTTCACCTTGCAGATCCACCTCTAACCCACCACTGATTTGTCCTCTGCTATTGGGATCACTTCCCAAACACTGTTTCTAAGTATGGAATCATATTCCTCTACCACAGCATCAAATCATACCGGTTGATGCACTGCTTCCTTGAATGAGGATGGTTTTGTCTCTACTAGCTCATTGATCAGAGCCTTATAGCCTATGTACCGATCAAGTGACCTCCTCTACCTTTGTTGTGACGTGGGTACTCCCACATTCTCTCTAGAACCATGAAATAATCTTTTAGCTTCCCTAGTGTGCTTCATTCCTTCTCTATATGTCTTTACATGAGTGGGTTTCTCCACTCTCTTCTCCTCTACTTGTGGCTTCTCAACAACATCCTGAGGCTATTCCTTTGGAGCCAAAATCTCCTCATCTGAATGAAACTGAGGCTCTCTCTCAAGATAACACCTCATTTCCTTCTCCTCATCAAACATCACTTCTCTACGAACAACTTTCATCCTGAGAGATAAAAGGTACAGCTAATAGTTGTGAGGTGTATATGTTGTATGGTATTCTTATTAAGAGTGTACGAAAAGAAACCACTTTAAACTATGGATGACAAACAACCTCAACAAAAAAATGGTTGTAAAACCATGTGGATCTGCAACAAATGGTATAAATAAAACCTACCAAAGTGTTGATCTATGCAACAGAAATAGTTAAATAGCAACATGAAATAAGGAATTAAGCGCAAATAATTCTAATGACCCAATGAAAAACATATATAAAGAATAGATTTTATTATGTGACACCTTTGAAGGGATCAAATTATGTTACCAGTCCCCTTCTATGGGATAGGTTCTTGGATATCCTCAATATCTTCAACTCTGTAGAGTCTCTCCTCTCTATACTGTATAAACCCAACAAAATGTGTGTAGATCTCAAATGGGAACTCAAGAATGAAAAGAAATGGAAAATGACATTGATAATAATCAGAGCTGCAACAGTGAGTGCAACAATGAAAATGATCAAAAGTGAAGAATGGATGTAAAACCCTCCAATTTATAACAAAACAATAGGTTATTCTTGAATAATGGAAAATAATAAAATACTATTAACCAAATTCTAAAATTAACTTTTTGGAATATTTTATTATATTTGGTTGGAGGGAAAAAGTATTTAAATTGGTTAAATACTTTTATTTAGAAATAATAAACAAATAAATGATTTTATGATATATTTGTCGACGCATTTCGAACCACACTCATTGGTTCGAAACATGTTGACAAATATATCATAATGTGATTTACACTGAAAAATCTTCTCATAACTTGATATGGATCACAGAAGCCTTAATTCAACAAATAAATGATTTATTTATCATCTTAAGTAAGTGGTTAAGGAATAATAAACAAATAATAATTTGTTTAAGTATTCATAGAGGATTTAGTCAAACTTGACAAGGAATAATAACTAAATAATGATTAATTAATTATTCCTAGAGAAACATAAGATAAATAATGATTTATCTAATTATTTCTGATAATTGGGTCAAATATGACAAGGAATATTAGGTAAACAATGGTTAATTAATTATTCCTAGAAGATAATTAAATAAATATTGATTTATTTAATTATTCTTCATCGGTTAACCAGAAATAACTTAACAAATGTGGTTCATTAAGTATTTTCTTATAGTGAAAGCAATTTTACTATGGTAAAATTGGCCCTACATGGTGTACTTTGATCCATCTAGTAGGTTATGGATAGATGATGAATTTTGGGTTATAACAAATTTCCCCCCCAACATACGAGTGTTAGGATCAAAATGTATGACTGAAGTACGTTGTAAGGACACAATCATTAGACACCGAAGGGGAGTCAAAGAGAGAGAGAGAGACCAATGCAGTTGAATCGAAAGAGGACAGTGACAGAGGGGCCGAGACTAACTAATTGATGTAAGTCTCCTTTTATGCTGTGGTACATGATATCAAATGAGGCGGGGAAGGCATACCCATACCCACCGAGATAACTGAGTACAAATAATAATGGTGCACCTAGCAAAATGAAACAGAGCACTAAAGTACATGCTGAATGGTACATGACATGCTGGCATAAATGAGCTAGGAAATAATAAAAAGTATCCCATATACATAATGCGCTTGGAAAAACATGATCTAGGACTGAATACAATAACATCTTAGTACATGAGACATAATGGACCTTCCCTCAAAAAATGGGTGGGAGGGAGGGTATAGCAACCAAATAAGCCTTGTTGAATAGGAAAGGGATCTGCAAAACTGAATGGATCATCTGAAGGAGATGTGCATGCTATGAGCTCTGCAAGAGGGAGGAACTGAACCCATCAAATCTGCAGAACTACATCTGAGGCGGTAATATGAAATCATCAGGCATGTGTGGGGCTACCTAAAGGGCCACCCTCTCATGAGGTGTGAAACATCTCACACACACCCGAGAATCACTAGTACAACCTATTGCATCATTGGACCATCAAGTGTATGAATCATGAGCATGAAATAATCAAGTCAAAGGGAGATGATGATTCCCTTTGCTTGATCTGAGGCACCAAACAAGGTGGAAGCTAGAAGCAAGATACACCAACATCTAGGTCATTTGTCTAGAATATATGTGTTGATGTCGACAGAATAGGGCCTGCCATAGGTGAGGCAATGAGCATCCTCAGCTAAGGCATGGGGGAAATAGTAATGTGACTAATGGATTGACACCAAGGAAAATGGGGAAAATGGGACTAAGGGACAAACAAACGACTTCCCTTGTCAAATCATGAAGGGCATGGTTAACTTGGCAATGACTGACTCGACTCTAGAGGGGATGTTAGACAATATGACTAAAGGTAAAAATGTGAAACACAGGATGAATGGTATGAAAATATGTATGGACTATTGTGACATGATACAATGGGATGCGAAATAGAATCCATGGATTGAAAGGTGACTCGATGATGCTGCCACATAGAATAGGTCTTGTGGGGACCATGAAAACATGAGAAAATGATGGTTTCTCTTTATGAAAATTGGCACGCGAGATGACAAGCACCAAGGGAAGGTGCTCCCCAAAGTACAACTTCGCATATGAATAAATTCGATTTTGAGAGGCGACGAAGTTACCCTTCTTGGAGAAATGGATTCCTGGTGAAGTATTAAATCATCAAAAACAAAGAGAGACTCATTATATTTCTCGATGAGAGCTTTCCAATGGTGTTGATAGTTCATCAAATCGAGCTACGGTTTTGTCGCAACAGGAGATAGAAAAACTAGGGGTTTCCCTATAAAAGGTTGTTTTCCCTCCAATTTTAATTCATTTTCACATTGATATTTGGTCAATTTGGAGAGGAGGAAAAGGCCCTAAATATTGTGGAGATCGTAGCAAACAAAATTACTGTCAGAAATAGGACCTGTGACTTTCAGGCAAGTGACATTACTTGTCTAAAGATGGCATTAATTCTTCTTGGAACGATGGTTTCTGGTGAAGAATTAAGGGAAGAGGAAAAGAATAATAAACTACTAGAGGAGATCTAGAATCATCCTCACCCACTAAGTCAAACATGGGGACTATGTGGTAAAGGTGGTATGACATAGAGTATAATATTTGAAGTTATGGTATCAAACGTTTACAATATGCAATGTAATATGGTTCACCGGAGAGGCCAATAAGACAAACTATCCAAGGAATGGGAGGATAATTGACCATACCTAGATCTGGTGGGATCTAGGTAGAGACTTATGTTAATCAATTGAGAAGATGGCTAGGGGAAAATGATCATGCCCCCAAGCATGGGACACTTCCCGCAAGCATATGTGATGGAGGTCATTGATCTAGTATGCAAAGGTGGGAATAATGCCCCCTAATGGGAGGAGTTTGTCGAGCACCATTGTATTTAGAGTGCTCAAAAAATGGATTCAAGCATCTCAGCCCAAGTTGGCATGAGATCCTCCAAACAATGATAAGGAGATGTAGGGGCCTATGTGTTGCCCAGTATGCTATGGGTGTACCATATGTATTTAGAGTTGTAGACTCCAAACACATTTATTTTTATATGTCAATACATAATATGGTTATGCATTTTTTATATGACGATTGTGGTTCACCATTTGTTTTGGTTATGGTTGTCTTTTTTGGTATACATGTGATAAATTCAAATCTAGAATATTTTTTGCAATGGTATCTACATAGTTGTTTGCTTATAGGGGCCTGACCTAGGTTCGGAAGAGTTATTTATCCAAACAAATCCCACAACTACTAGTCCTTTCGGAAACAGTCCGCGAAGCGCAGATTGAGGTCTCACCTATGGTAGTAGGGGAGTGTTAGGGCCTAAATCTACCTCAGGCTGAGAAAGGCAGGATCTAGGGTAACATCAAACCACGCTTAACCTGGTAGCTAGCCCTACTAGGTCAGGAGAGGGCTCTCTCCTTGTCAATCTCAGGAAAATATGATCACTAAAGCTTGAGATGACTAATGTAAAGACTGATTTTAGGCTAGGTATATGCTCAGAAAAGTTTGATTGAAATAAATGTTGGTTTGCTAGCTCAAATGTGAAAGGCAGGTTTGGGTCTGGGGAATGGACACAGTCTTCCAGAGATCTCTATGGGGGGAGGTAGGAAAATGGTTTAGTACTTTTAAATAAGTGGAATGGAGAGATTTAATACTGGTGAGGAGCTGAAGAGGGCATGAAAGTTTCAAGGATCCTCTTCAAATAGCTGAAAACATAAATAACTAAACAAACCTAAGGTAGAGCACTGCAAACATCAATGAATTCTACCTTTATCCTTGTTTCATTTAGTTAAGATGAACAGAGAGAGATGATGGCATACATAAACACATGTAAACTTGCATTACAGGAGGAAAATCAATACCAAATCAAGTTTCCACAAGAATCCCATAAAGTGTTGCAAACCCTGGTCTATTCATTTGCCAAACTGTAGAGATGAATGTACAATAATGCTCAAAGCATTCACAAGAGTCCAGCCTTTACAAATGACTGAGAAACTACTAGATATAGGCAACAAACAAATCATCCTAGTCTTTATGAGTTGAGTTCATAATTTTAGGAGTTGTTTCAACAAGTTCTAAATTTGGAACTAAAAAGTAGGTAGTGGAACAGCTTGCCTCTAAAAACTAGGAAACAGATTCATTCAATCAAAAACTACCTTTTCATGATGAATCTACCTCCATGAGTGAAATTTTAGCATATTTACATCACAATCCATCAAGTTACATCAAGTTACATAATTATTTTTACTATGAGAAAGAGAAAATTCAAACTGAGAAAAAACAAGGTGAAAAACAAAGTTTTTTGGCCAAAATGACAAAATTTCATCCTGTGTGCCGCGCTCGTGTCCCTATGTGCCACACTACTTTGGAGCTGATTTTGGAGGTTTTCCCATGCACCAGATTTGCTCCAAGTGGGCTTTCTGGAAATCTTTGTCTGTCTACTTTCCAGAACATGTGGAATTTCTGAATTTGTTCTCCATTTGCCATTCAAAAAATGAGTTCTCCAAACATTGCTTCCTATGTGGCCAAAAAGGGTCAGAAAGGTCATTTTTGGGGTGTTTTTGACCCTATTGGAAGCTAAAAACTTGTCAAAATTTCTTGTCCATGTGAGGGCATTCATATTTTTCCATGAGGAATCCAAAAATGCTGAGTTTTCCTCGAAAGGAGGTCCCTAGAAAAAGTGCACGCTAGGTGGCGTGGCGCACCAGGCAGAAAAACCTGTTTTTAAGGCCAAAAATTCAAAATTTGCAAAAACGTTTCCCAAATTTCTTGAAATTTGGGGTGAGTGTCCTTCATTAAGTGCTGTGTTAGGTTAAGGAAGCCTCAGCCATGATTTGGAGTCTATCTTGCCCTTTTCACTTCCTCAATGCTTTCTTCAACTTGGCCTTCAAAATCCTGATTCTTGCTTTGCACACCTTGTTTCTTGCCAAGTAGTGGTATGCCATGTGCCTCAGCATATTTTTCTCTCTGTTGGCCTTCTCTAGCGTCTTTTCCAAGTGCACATTTACCCTCTCAAGCCAAGATTCATGATCAGCATCAATTTCTTGTTCAAGTGATGTCAACTTGACTTTCCTCCTCTTGGCAACTTGCCGGTTTTCTCTTATGTTTTGGAGCTTCATGATGGTTTGATGATCCTCTAACTATTTGTTCCTCTACTGAAGATAGTTGATTATCCACTTGGCTCTTTCCAGGTTGAGAGAGAATTCATGAATTTCAACTTGTTGTTCCTGAATTATCTCCTTAAGCTTTGAGCTTTGGGAGCCCAAATCAGTATCATCATCCTAAATGAGAATGAAATCTCTCTCTTGATCTTATGAATACCCCTCATCATGCAATGGTTGCTTACCCTTGTCCTGTACCTACTTTGTTATTGAAGGAAATGAGACCCCTTCCACCCCGGGTGGAGATAGTACTTGTTTTGTTGCTGCAAACAATCTCCTTGTACCCTTTTGGTAAGTGATGAATACTGGCACACTGGTGGTTTGAGTCTCATGCACCTCTTGTTGATATGAAGGCTCTCTTGCCTCATGAAAAACTGGTGGGGGTACTTGAAAACTTGTGAATACATCATGTGAAATGAAATCCTCCCAAGAAACATTCAGTGAACTAAGCTGATGCAAAACCACAATTTTGATTAGTGCAAAGTGATAGATGTTGTTATACTGCTGATGAAGAGGATTCCTTTACACCAATGTGGTCATTTTCTCAATATTTCAGCAAATGAAATAGGGGAGGTTCATCATCCTCACCCTAGTAAAGTGCATCAACAATCTGATGTGGTAGGCATACAGGCGAGAAAAATGGTGGGCCCCAGTATTGTAGCAATAATGCTGCAACTCCTAGGACTCCCTTCTTTAATTTTATCAACCCGGTAGTTCATAACAAACTTGAAAGCGACGGTGTTGTATGCACAAGTACTAGCTCTTGCCGCAGCTATCACTTGGTCAGCTGGAATAAGTCTGCTAAGGGCTTAAGCCAACTTCTATGAGCTCCGAGAAGAAGCTTTTTAACTGATGGACGAAAGCTAACTCAAAGGAATCTAATCTACTTGCGGAGAGAAACTGAAAAGCTGAAAGGAAATGCAAACCCTAGCAAACCCTAATTTTTACCATCTAGTTCTACTGATGCGAAAAAGAGGATGCGAGCTACTAACAGAGGTGCCATTGACTTCCAGGAAGGTAAAATTCATGTGTCTAAGTTATCACTATCTGAAGAAAACATCTTTTTGTATTTTTGAATAAGTTGTCAAAATTATCATGCATGTGCTTTCACTGTTTTTTACTGTGCAGAGGTGGATCGGTGAGAGAAAATGCTTGTAGGAGGTTGGGAAGGTTTAGAGAGGGCTTAAGGGGTCCCTAGCACCCTTCCAGAGAGTTTCACAGAGTTTGGCTATCAAGAAATTGCTTTCATGAGCTTCTACAGGAAGTCTGTAGGGGTTCTACAAGATGTTCTGGAATTTCTACAAGATGTCTGTAATTTTCTACAGGATGTCCAGAAATGGGATTTTGGAGGATGCATGGAGGGAGAAAGATGAAGGAGTGGGTATGGAGGTGAGATAATGGTGTGAGGAGGTCCAAGCCTTGGGGGATGGAGCTGAAGAGTGGCGAGGATGGTTGGATTTGTTCAAGGTAGAGTGGAGCAATGTTGCACAAAAATATGGGAATTAGGGCAAAGTGAGCAAATGGAAAACATGATGCAAGAATCCGGGTTGGAGGATGGAGTAGATGGGATTGATGGAGTACAGGTGGATGGAGAGGTACTACAGGTGCTCTGCAAATTATTTTTCGAATTTGACAAATGAAGACTTGGAAAAACAACCTAATTACTTTGACCTAATCTGACCTAGATACCAGCAAAGGTAATGAACAAAAGTCTATTTGCAGTGAAATCATATGAAGTAACTATGCAATTGAGCAATCATGAACCTAAGCATGTAACCACAATTGATATCAACTTCGGCAAATGAAAATCTAACACTAATAATTGCATGGTGGAGCAAAGGCAGTGTTTTTGGTGGCAACAAGGTCACCTTTGTCCCAGCTCTCGATCCCATTGAGGGAGAGGTGAGATCAGAGGTGTTTGATGGCCTTTTTCTGAAGGTCTTCTCTATTATTAACCTATCAAATTAATCTAAACATAAAAAACCTTTTTAATCATCAAAAGCAACCTAAATAACAAAACAAGATTTAAATCTAAATAGCATATTTTATTCTAAGAATGCAGCAAAGACACATAAAAGTAAACAAAGGAGGTATTGGGCACTTGAGATGGGCCCAACCCCAAGATCTACAGCCTTCTAAGAGAGATTAGAGCTGGTGCAAAGCTGGATTCATGTTTATTGATCAAAATAATAGTTACATTCCAAAACTGTCCACAAGGAAAACTTGAAAATGTGTTGAAATGCAGAGCTAAACTACTGCCTAAAAAATGACAAAAAACCGAACTACAAACTAGCTAACTTCTACCTACAAAGTGACTAACTGAAATGAGTCCCTAATCCTTCTTATTTATACAAATTGAGGACCCCAACAACCCTCCTAAACTTTAGGAACTCGGCTGCCAAAACTTGCAGTTAACAACCATTTTACTAGTCCTTTGTCAGCTGTCCTTGTGGTAATTGATTTGGTGGCCCTTGAACTCTAAGCTAATAATGGAGAATTCAAAGTAAGGTCCCATAAATGAAGGGGACACCTTAATACAAATCCTCTCCACGAATTTGGCTCCCAAGTGCTCATTTAAACCTTTGATCTTGTCTCCAAATTGACCAAAAAGACTGCATAAAGCACACATTAGACTTGTTGGCATAATGACTAACCCAATTCACTCTATTAGCATAAATATAATAAAAAACATGAAATAAACTAATGATAATGGTGGATTAAGTCGAATTAGGATGCTGAATGAGCCCATATAACTATCCATTTTTGGGGCTCATCATCACCCCCTACTGAAAGTTTTGCTCATCCTCTGAGAAACTAATCTATCTCTTCATCTTTGATGGCCCTGGTGGCCTCCCTGACATGCCAAGCTTCTAAAGTGATGTCCTCTTCTCGGTCATGAAACCATGCTTTTCTCTCTACTTCTTCCCACTTCCTGTGCTCCTTTTCTTGTAGCAGTTTTGTTAATGCCTCGACCTCAGCTTGCAGTTTGTCCTCTCTTTGTTGTTCATCAAATGTTTTCTTGTCTTTTCTTCTTCCTGTGATTGTTTGGCCACCTTTTCCTCCAATTTCTCGGTCTCTCTTAGCTTAGCCCGAGTTTCCCGTAAAGAAATCTCAGCTTCCTGTAGAACTGTCTTAGCTTCTTGTAGAGCTATCTTTGAGTCCATCATTTGAATTCTCTCTCTCCAAGTGAAGGTTGTTGGCTTCCTCATTCATAGGTGATGGATATCTTTGAAGGAGACTCCTCCTTTTGTTTAGCTATTGTGTCCTTAATGACAATTGGTGCTTCTAACTGTAGCTGGGGTCTGCCAGTTTTTATCCATGTGCTCCTTCTTGCCTTAAAATACTTAGAAGGCTCCCTTTTCTGCTTCCCTTTTTGCTCTGGGGTTGTGCTTAAGGCAGCCAGCACCACTGCTACCTCCCTGGCCAGAATCTCAGGAGATTTCTCCTTTTGTTACTCTGTTTCCATGCTTCCTATAGAAACTGCTTTCGGACTTCCTGTAGAAGCTATTTCCAGACTTCCTGTAGAAACTGTTTTCAGATTTCCTGTAGAAACTATTTTGGCTTGTTTGGTTGGGTGTGTCTTCCCTTTTTAATTCTTGTTTGGTTGCCTTGGTTGTGTCCTCCTTTGTTTGGACTTTTTCAGTCCTCTCTGCTCTCTTCTGCAGTTGTTTCTCCCTGGGTGTTTACGCCATTGTTCCTCCCACAGTTTTAGGCTCAACAATTTGTCCCATTTCTCCTTTTCCTCTCTGCTCTTGCTGTTCCTGAGTGTCTTGCGTTTATTCATCATTGGTTTTCTCACCTTTTTCAATGTGTTCTTTCTTCCTCATTGCAGGATGGGGTGATATTTTTGGCCAAAAATTTGATATTGTCATCCCGAGACATGTTTTGAAATATTTCCCATGATATGGGGACAGTGTAGGTGTGCAGGGCGTCTTCTACTAATAATTTGATGAGCCCATGATGGGCCAACTGGTCTAGAATCACTTCATTCATTTTTCTGGTAAATTCACTTAATGACTGCAAAAGAAAATAGGGAATGCTTAACTTCTTTTCTGGAGGTGAATCAATTCCATGTCTAAGTTCACACAGCAACCTAAAATGATAACCATGGATAATGCTAAATTATGAATCCCCCTGGCATGGTGAGAGTGATCCCTTTTTCTTATGCTTTGGTCAAAAAAGGAAATGTTGTTTATGGTTTCCCCCTGGACTCAAGGAAGAATTCCTCAGTTGTTTGATATCAATGAACAACAATTCCCTGGTTTCAAGACTTTTGTTGCCCAAATACTCGGCGGTCCATGTATAAAAGGAAGAATTAGGTTTCCATAGACAGGGCACAGAGCTTAATTTTCATCCCCAGCACACATACAACCATGTAAATTTGAATTCTTCATGCACAGGTTAGCCCTCACAGTGCTTTAACTTTTCTACAGGAGAAAGTTTTTATCGGGAACCATGGAGGATGACACAAAACCGACTGAGAAATTCTGTGCTACACACAGGCAGTTGCTATTTTTGACTCATAGGCAGACTTGTCTCATACTCTCTTATTCAAAATAGTTTAATTCACCACCTTTCGATCGTATCATGCATGGAAGAGTGTTTTTTCGAGCCTACCTCTTTCAGAACTCCAAACTCGATGAAGAAAAGTCCAGGCTTCTCTGCTTCGGAAGGATATGTCGTACTTCCTGTAGAAGAACCCCCCGGTTCCTGTAGAATGCCACTATGCCTCTAAGCGAGCCCGATACGCAACAGAATCTTGCAGACAGGTAGAAAAACTGGTGTAGGATGACTAGTTAATCATTTTGTAGAAGCGGAGGATGC
Organism: Pinus taeda; assembly: GCA_000404065.3. Taxonomy (NCBI): domain Eukaryota; kingdom Viridiplantae; phylum Streptophyta; class Pinopsida; order Pinales; family Pinaceae; genus Pinus; species Pinus taeda. The sequence goes on from APFE030319875.1 coordinate 134,681, forward strand.
ATACTTCAGTTGAGGATGTTGCAAGTGCCAATGAACAGCAGGTGGTGTTTCAGCCAAGCATTTTTAATTGCGGTGTGATTCGTGGTGAGGGAGTGAAGTGGCCAGGGGTATGTGGCCACATGTAGACTGCAGTGCTATTTATGAACTGCATATTCTCTTCTTGATCAATTGCACTAGAGTTCAAACGGCCAACACTCTTCGTCTTTTTTAATTTTCACGTGAGTCAACTGGCCACGTATACTGCATGATTTCTGGCTGAGCGCTAAAGAATGCATTGTCTGGTTAACTTTTCTAACTTTCTGGCTTAATCCCACCATTTCATTTGTTTAAGCACTTTCGAATCATATTGATGCAGATAGAGGAACTAGTTTAGACACATACCTATAAGTCGACGTGCTGCTGCGTCCTTTTTGCTGCTGCATGGATCCTTTATGCTATAAGATTTTTGTTGTTTGATGTGTGATTATTTTCCTTGTGTAGGTATCCTCTGCCGGATCTACGTTGCAGGAGCCTGCTTCAGCGTTCAAATTTTCACCCTCATGTTGTTGACGCTGAATTTTCACAGAACCGAAACTTGTTTTCTCCATTGCTCTCGAACGATAGACCAGATCAACCTGAAACTTTATGAGCATGCTTCTATCATCGCTATGCACCTCCCATAGTGAAATGGTGGTCAATGGATGCACAGATTTCGAGAAAAATAGAAAATGGATGAAGATTACAGAGGTCAATTTCTTGGAAGCCGTGCATCGGAATCGGCTGAAACTGCTTGGGTAGGTTACTATCATCCATAAGAATCTCCCCATGAAACAGGTTTTGAAACAAATGCACGGATATGGAGAAAATGCAAAAATGGCTGAAGGTGATGGAGGCTGATTTCTTGGAAACCGTGCACCAAAATTGGCTGAAACGGCTTGGGCATGTTTCCATCATCCCTGTACAACTCCCCGTAAACCAGTTTTGTAAATGGATGCATAGTTTTCACGTGAGGGAAAGAAAAAATTTATGTTCTATGTATTTTTGCTTCAAAGCATTCTGCAGGTTTTTGCATGGTAAGAAAAAATGAGCTTGGGTTGTGATGCAAGCATGGAAATGATGGAGGAGGAGTTTGAAGAATGCAGGAGGACTTATGAACCCTTTAGGAGGCTATCATGTTCGCCAAACTGCCTTTTTGAAATCCATTTCCAGCCTTCTGTAATTTCTACAGGAACTTCCTGTAGAAAACACAGTTTTTAGGAAAGAAGCACAATGAGGTAGAAAAAATTATGGAGAAGGGTGAGGGATGGAAACATGGATGCTTACAGGCCTAACCAATAGATTCCAACCTTCGGATTTCCTCCCAAGATCGATTTTGGCCTGTCTAAAGGTTCTACATGATGTTTGTTGTAGAAATACAGAACTTCCTGTAGAAAGCCCAAAACTTCCTGTAGAAGGTGGAATCTTGACCTAAATGTGATCAAATCCTAGGAAAGGCAAGTGGCCATGGAGAGAGTGTCTGTAGGGATTTCCTGTAGCCTGGTACAAACCCCTATCCTCGTTTTGCGCGACCCTCCTTACCTGCAATTTATTCCTTGCAACCTGCAATTATTTTACAGAGATTAGGCTTGTTTCTCTTTTTTCTTTTTTCTTTTTTTTTATCTTTTTTTTTTTTAACAACTAGGGTGCCTCATGGAGGTTTTCACCCTAATTGCCTGCCCTGGGTGCCTCCAAGGGAGGTTTTCACCTAGGGATCTTATTCTCTTTTTTCTTTTTTCTTTCTTTTTTCTTATTTTTTCCAACCCATTGACCGCCTCATGGAGGTTTTCAATCAATGAGCCAATCTAAGGCGCCTCTGAGGAGGTTTTCACCTTAGATTTTTATTTTCTTCTCATTTTCATTTTTCTATTTTTTTTCTCTTTTTTTTTACCCTACCCTACTTGAAAAACAAAATCATTTTCAAGTATAAGAATACTTCCAATGGAGCCATGTGCACATCGAGATTAGAGACAAAATGATGTGGAGGCTTGAAATGCATGCTTTGACAGCTATCTGGATTTCAGAGACCAAATTATTTGACTTTGAAGGGATCAAACATAGTTGAAGAAGAGAGTATTGTTTCAACTTAGTGACCGTTTGAAACCATATCTCAATATAGCTCTGATATCCTTGGTCCTTTTTCTGATCTGGATCATTCTTCATATCTTCTTCTATCATGACTCTCACATCTTCCTCTTTTTGTTGAGTTTTCTCTTGAATACATAGAGGATTTGATGGTAACCATAAGGGAGCTCTCTCAATCTCTGATTCTGATGTCTTCTCTTCATCTAGTGTAGCCCATGGTCCTTTGATCTCCTCTTTTGAATCTTCTTTTGTTGGTTGTGATCCTTCAATGCTATCAATATAATCTCTTTCTTGCAATACTCTTCCTGAGCTATGGTGAATATCATTGAGCTCAAGAGGAGTTGTTTGGACATATTGTGCCTCAGCATTGCAATTGGGTTGTGCTACTCCAATGGGCAGGTTTGGAAATGGTGGTACGGGTAGTTGAGTGAGGGTGTATATTTGAGATGGATGTGGATGGGATTGTGGATGGGCAGGTGGTAGAGGCAAATGAGCGGGAGGAGAGTTGTATTAGGGCCTCCACCCCTGATGAGGTGCATTCCACTGAGGCTATGGCTAAGCATAAGAGTGAAACGAATGAGCAACTGGAGGAGCATGGTATTGAGGAGGATACGACCAAGGAGGGGGTGTGGACCAAGAAGGATGAGCAGGGGGACCCCAAGAAGGCATGGAAGTGGCTTGATAGGGGTCATAATAGGTCTGGGATGTCCCTTGCATTCCCTGATGGTAAGGTATGGGTCCATGTGACCTTCTTTGGTTCATGAAATAGAGTGGTTCAATGACTCCTTTGGCTCTCTGATATGCAGCTTTAAGTCCAGGCAAGGAAGGGCACTAATTCGTAGGATGGTATTCTTCACAGACGAAACACACTTCTAGGGAGTGCATTGGACATTCGTTCCTAATATGCTTTCTAGTGCACCTAGGACCAAACATGTCCATAGCCTTCTCGGCTTCCTCTTGCTTCCTTTGGATCCACAGGGTATCCAGTTGCATGGCAAGAAACTGCCTCATATCACCCTTGAAATCTTCCATCATATTTTCACATTCACCTCTAAATATTGAGTTGGAAGAAAAGGTACTTCTCCCAACATTTCTATTTGCAGCCAATTGCTCCAGAGGAATGTTTTCTTCTTCTTCTTCCCTTGAGGTTCTTCAAATATGTCTTGCTTTCCACCTAAGGGTTATTTAATCACAGCCATCAAAGAAGAGAGAAATTTGGTTGTGTGAAGCAGTGGGGGTGTTGTGCAATCATTTTTCTGAATTATCTCTACTCTTACAAGGCATGAAAGGAAATCTTTTTGGTTGATTTTTGTTTTTTTTCTACTTATACCTACAAAACTAAAATAAATTGAACTGCAACTAACTATCTTGCTGAAATGAAAATGCGGAATTGAAATGAAAGCAAGAAAGGACTAATCTATTTTGCTCAAATGAAATTGCGGAACTGAAATGCTAATCTATGCTTGCTGAAATGAAATTGCAGAATTGAAATGCTAATCTACGCTTGCATAATTGAAATTTCATAATTGAAATGCTAATCTATGAAAGCAGGAAATGTCTACTCTACTTTTGCGGAAATGAAATTGCAAAATGGAAATGAAATAAACTACTTAGCAGATGGTTGTAGTAGAAAATAGAAGAATAGAAGCAATCACCAATACTTTGACGCTTCCCCGGAAATGGCGCCAAAAATAATGGTGGGCCCTAGTATTGCAGCAATAATGTTGCAATTCTTGGGACTCCCTTCTTTAATTTTATCAACCCAGTAGTTCATAACAAACTTGGATGCGACAGTGATGTATGCACAAGTACTAGCTCTTGCCGCAGCTGTCACTTGGTCAGCTAGCACAAGTCCGCTAGGGGCTTAAGCCAACTTCTATGAGCACTGAGAAGAAGCTTTTTAACCAATGGATGAAAGCTAACTCAAAGGAAGCTAATCTACTTGCGGAAAGAAACTGAAAAGCTGAAAGGAAATGCAAACCCTAACAAACCCTAATTTTACCGTATAGTCCTACTGATGCGAAAAAGAGGATGTGAACTACTGATAGAGGTGCCACTGACTTCTAGGAAGGTAAAATGCATGTGTCTAAGTTATCACTATCTGAAGAAAACATCTTTTTGTATTTTTTTAATAAGTTGTCAGAATTATCATGCATGTGATTTCACTGTTTTTTACTGTGCAGAGGGGGATCGATGAGAGAAAATGCTTGCAGGAGGTTGGGAAGGTTCGGAGAGGGCCTAAGGGGTCCCTAGCACCCTTCCATAGAGTTTCATAGAGTTTGGTTATCAAGAAACTACTTTCGTGAGCTTCTACAGGAAGTCTGCAGGGGTTCTACAGGATGTTATGGAATTTCTACAAGATGTCTGTAATTTTCTACAGGATGTTCAGAAATGGGATTTTGGAGGATGGATGGAGGGAGAAAGATGAACGAGTGGGTATGGAGGTGAGATAATGGTGTGAGGAGGTCTAGGCCTTGGGGGATGGAGCTGAAGAGTGGCGAGGATGGTTGGGTTTGTTCAAGGCGGAGTGGAGCAATGTTGCACAAAAATATGGGAATTAGAGCAAAGTGAGCAAATGGAAAACGTGAGGCAAGAATCCAGGTTGGAGGATGGAGCAGATGGGATTGATGGAGTACAAGTGGATGGAGAGGTATTACAGGCACTCTACAAGTTATTTTTCGAATTTGACAAATGAAGACTTGGAAAATCAAGAACTTAATTACTTTGACCTAATCTGACCTAGATAACAACAAAGGAAATGAACAGAAGTCTATTTGCAGCAAAATCATATGAAGTAACTATGCAACTGAGCAATCATGAACCAAAGCATGCAACCACAACTGATATCAACTTCGGCAAATGAAAATCTAACACTAATAATTGCATGGTAGAGCAAAGATTGTTTTTGGTGGCAGCAAGGTCACCTTTGTCCCAGCTCACGATCCCATTGAGGGAGAGGTGAGATCAGAGGTGTTTGATGGCCTTTTTCTAAATATCTTCTCTGTTATTAACCTATCAAATCAATCTGAACATAAAAAACCTTTTTAATCATCAAAAGAAATCTAAATAACTAAACAAGATTTAAATCTAAATAGCAGATTTTATTCTAAGAATGTTGCAAAGACACATAAAAGTAAACAAAGGAGGTACTGGGCACTTGAGATGGGCCCAACCCCAAGAACTACAGCCTTCTAAGAGAGATTAGAGCTGGTGCAAAGTTGGATTCATCTTTATTGATCAAAAGAATAATTACATTCCAAAACTGTCCACAAGGAAAACTTGAAAATGTGCTGAAATGCAGAGCTAAACTACTGCCTAAAAAATGACTAAAAACCGAACTACAAACTAGCTAACTTTTGCCTACAAAGTGACTAACTGAAATGAGACCCTAAGCCTTCTTATTTATACAAATTGAGGACCCCAACAACCCTCCTAAACTTTAGAAACTCGGCTGCCAAAACTTGTAGTTAACAACAACTTTACTAGCCCTTGCATGGCTGCCCTTGTGGTAATTGATTTGGTGGCCCTTGAACTCCGAGCTGATGGTGGAGAATTCAAGGTAAGGGCCCATAAATTAAGGGGACACCTTCCTACAAATCCTCTCCACGAATTGGGCTGCCAAGTGCTCATTTAAACCTTTGATTTTGTCTCCAAATTGACCAAAAAGACTGCATAAATCACGCATTAGACTTCTTGGCATAATGACTAACCCAATTCACTCTATTAGCATAAATATAATTAAAAACATGTAATAAACTAATGAGAATGGTGGATTAAGTCAAATTAGGAGGCTGAATGAGCCCATATAACTATCCATTTTTGGGGCTCATCAAAAATCTTCCTTCACAACTGAAATATTTAATTATGAGCTTCATCAATGGAACATATGTGTCCTGAAGATACCTGAAAGGGAAATGTCTACTAATCTGCCTCTAAAAACCAGCCTTGATATAAGGCTCATAATGTTCCTTGTCCACCAGTTGTCCCTTGTTCCATTGCTCACGCACATTCGGAATACCGGTTGCTTGAAATATAGTCTCAGGTGTCAAAGTGAATGTCACACCTGCCAAATTGACTTGACCATTGTGAAGATGGAGCACAAAAATTCTGACAAGCTCATGGTGGTATTTGACTCTTTCCACCATCTCACAAAATTGATAACAAGATTGATGTTGGAAGCATGTGACAGTAAAAGGACAAGCCAACAGCTCGGCAAGTGAAGTAGGCTCCTCCCGGTTATGTTTTCCACTCTTGTGAGGTCTCCTTGGTGCATGAATTTCTCTGGAAGAGTCACTGACTGTTTCCTCATTTCTGTCATAAAAGAATCTGACTCCATGTTTGCCAATGCTTGAGTTTACTAGATGAGTATGAAGAGATTTTATAGTGTCAATGGGTATTTGCTGCTAAAAGAAAGGTTTTCATGATAAGGACTATGGAGGGACTGTGTATGAGGGATTAGGGATGTTGTTTATAGGGTAAGGGAAAATGGAAAGGTTTTGGGAATGATATTTAGGGTTTAGGGATATCAATTAAGTTTTGGGGTAATGAGATTAGAGATTAGGGTTAGTAGTTTTAGGGATATGTGAAATTGGGAATAGGTAAGTATGAACGAAAAGGGAGGGAGAAAATAGGTGAATGAAATGTAGTGAGGGAGTGAAAATGGTAGGGGTGAGATTTAGTAGCAAAAACAGTGCTTTGTAAACCCTAGGCAGTTTTTTTTTTAACAAACCATGCAAGGAACTAGGGTTTCAATATTTTCCTATTAAATCACTATAAATACTGAAACAAACTCATGGATTGGCCATATGGGAATGCCAACTTGTCCAACGTGGAATTGGAAATTTGGAATTTTGGAAGAGGCGTTTGGATGAATTTCGGGCGCTTTTGACTGGTGCACCGCGCCACCTCACAGGTGCGCTGCGCTGGCTCAACGCGTCGCACCAATACAAAATTTCAATGTGGATTGCGCTCTGTGTGTGCCACGCTGGCTCGGCGCACCGTTCTTTGACACAAGTGCGCCGTGCCTAGAATTTCTCACCCTTTGACAACAAAATCACTCCCTTGGCTTCAAAAACATAAATGCACTTGCTCTCCTTCACTTTTGGCATGCAAATGAACCTCTTTGATATGAATACACTTTATATAGAAAAGGCTTTAATTTTTTACTCAAGAAAACCCACTTTCCTAATGTTTGAGTTTCACTTGCTTTTTGAAACTCTTTTTTTGGAAGTTTGCTTTACTTTTTGCTTTTGATGGACTAAATGCTTTGACATTTTGTTTCTTTTGCAGGAATTGGAGTTGCAGAGGTTTGGTAAGGTGACCAGGGCTACCTCTAAAATTATTACATATAGAAAAAATGAAATTACATGAAATTTAACACTTTAAACATAAAAAACTTTGTTTTTCCTCAAAACAGGGTTTTGAGGAAAAATCAATTACTAAGCATGTGATTTTTGAAATTTTTGTTGCTGAGATTTTATTTGACCTCCTCATGCAAGTGTTGACCATTATTGAGCTTTTACAAGACCTTATGGACAAACCCTTTACCTAATGATACCTAAAACCTGAAAAGGACTTTGTGCAGATGTAAAGACAAAAATGACTATAAATGCCCTGAAAATGGGCAAGCAAGCAAAGATCATGAGGGAAAAATTTATAAAATTCCACTACCATCAGATGATCCATGATCCTAATGGAATGCAGATGATCAGATGAGACACCTAAAATGCAGTGCAACAAGAGAATTTTGATCACTGATGGAGGGATGAAGATACCGACACTAACATTGGCTCCAATGGGGATGGTAGCTCCTTGGAGGTGCCAAGAACTACAGATCTCTGGGAAAGCAGGCAGTGCCTTCATCCATTGGGCTATGGAGTCAATAACTTTGAAAAACCAAAACCAATATCTTAACTCAATTTTAGGACTGAAATTTGACTCGAAATTGACTCAATTTCAATACTAAAATCGATTGAAAACTAACTCAAGTAATCCAAACCAAAAATGAAATCAGACCTTCAGTTTTATAGCCTTCACTTCGGGCCCCAAACTAAATGAATGATGACACTACACACTTGCAATGAATGAAATAAAACAGTATGTATAATGATACATATGACAACAGAAAACATTTCAAAGATAGTACCGTTTGAGCAGCCGACCATTGACCAGCCCACCTGGACAATATTCTCCTTTCATTTCTTTCAGTAAGAAAGCATTTTGACCCCGATATGCAACAATTCTGAAAGGCCCCTTCCACAGATTCTTGAAGTTGCCATGCTTGCCTTTGTCTTCGTTTCGAGCATCCCATTTCAGCACTATGTCTTCTATTTGAAACTTGTTCGCCTTTGCCTTTCAATCATATATTTTCTTAATTCCCTCTTGCAGCTTGAAAGTATTTTGAAAAACCTCTAGTCTATTGTAAATAGATTATTTGATTGATTCTTCACTGCAAATAAGCATCCTCGCTGCCAACTTCCTGCAGCAGTTTAACCACCGGGATTGCGAGAAAGGTCGGGAATATTGTGTCAACACCATACATGAGCTCGAAAGAGGACATGCCTATAGATTTCTTTTGACTTACTCTGTCTGCCCAAAGTGCATTAACAAGCTTTTGTGCCAACTCTTCTTGTTCATTTCCAGCAACTTTTTTATAATATTGACTAATGATTTATTCGAGGATTCCGCCAATCCATTACCTTGTGGATAGTATGTAGTTGAATGCCCCAAGGTAATTTGATATTTATTACAAAACTCAATCATTCTTTTAGATTTAAAAGCTGCTGCATTATCTGTGATCAGCTTGGTTGGACAACCAAAACGCGACAAAATATTATTTTCGAGAAACTGAATTATTACCATATCAGTAGCCTGCCTGGTGGGAATCGCCTCAATCCATTTATTGAAATAGTATGTCTCCGTGAGGATCCACTTGTGCTATGCTGAAGAAATAGGATGGATCTTGCCAATGAAATTTAAACCCCACTACTGAAACGGAGCACTTACTTCAACCAGTTTGAGAGTTAGCGGATGTAATTTTCTCCTTCCCTGAAAAATTTGACATTCATGGCAACTTGTAACAACTTTATACACATCAGCAAATAGGGTTGGCCAATAATATCCCACTCTCAAAATTTTATTGGTTGTTGTCTTCCAAAATAGATGACCTCCACAATCTCCCTTGTGAAAATCATCCATAACCTGTTTTGCTTCATCCTCAACCAAACAATTCAGCAAGACACCGCCAAGATCTTTCCAATAGAGTGTATTATTCATAATACAAAACTTGGCAGCCTTTAATTTCAGAGTCCTACTTTTATTTCTAGCCATCCCCGATGATGGTGAAAGGTTTTGGAGCACATATACAATATCGGAATACCAAGGGGAATGAATAAAATTTCTAATACCTGAATAGGTAAGCTGTCCTCATCTTCTTCAGACATGGCAGCAATTAAATTTATTTCCAAGGCATGCAAATTAGACTCTGCCATTAGTTTTTCCAGCCCCCGCCCCTTGATGAGATTTGTTGGCTTGATCTCCACATCATATTCTAACAAAGCTGCGATCCATTTACCTCGTCTCCCTTCTGGATCTGTGTGCACTAAGAAATCTTTAATGGCAATGTTAGGGACATAAGCAAGGATATGAGAATGTATAATATAGACTCGAAAATCTTTCAATGCTTTTACCAAGGTGAGAGCTTGCTTTTCAATAATATTGTACTTTAAGGCTGCATCTCTTATTGTTCTGCTGAAAAAATCAATTGGTTTCTCAAGCTGGTCTCTTTTCTGCATTAAGACCACTGCCATAATATGATCCGAAGCAAATGAAAACAAAATAAAATCTTGGGAATAATCTGGGCTGATCAAAATTGGAGTTGAAGAAAGGGCCAACTTTACCGAATTGAAAGACTTGATGGCTTCCTTGGTCCACTTCACTATACTATCATTCTTTAACATGTTTGTGATTTCCCTCAAATGTTATGCTAGATTTGGCACAAAATGACGTTGAATGCTTGGATCTTCTTTTTACTTCGTGGAAAATAAATTTTCTAAATGGCTTCCACTTGAGCTGGATTGATGCGGATGCCCTCCTTAGATATGTTGTGACCGAGAAGCTTGCCTTCATCCATGGTGAACAAGCTCTTCTTTGGATTAAGTGATATGCCATACTTTCTACACCGCTGAATACAATCTTCAAATGATAAAGGTGCTCTTCATCTGAATTAGAAAAAATTGTCAAATCATCAAGATAAACAACTAAAAATACTTCTCATTTGCAAATATGATATCCATAGCCCGCTAAAGGTCACACCAGCATTCCTCAATCCGAATGGCATCTTGGCATAATGGAAAGTTCCCCACGGAGTGATGAACACTGTTTTGTCTCTGTCATCCTCATGGACTAGAATTTGGTTATAACCAGAATACCCATCAAGTAGCAACATGCAAGATGCTCCAACTACTCTTTGAAGTATGTGATCCATCTTAGGCAATGGATAGTTATCTTTCAAAGACACCTTACTCAGATTTTTGAAATCAATACATAATCAAATCTCACCTATTTTCTTGCGCACGGGCACCAAATTAGAAATCCAATCTGAAAATCTTATGGGGATGATTATACCAAATTTGTATAATCGATTCACTTCCTTCTCTATTAAGGGCAACAATTTTGGATTTATCCTTCTTAGCTTCGGTCGAAATGGCTTTTCATTTGGCCTGACCGATATTATGTGTTGAATTATGCTCTTATCATATGCCTTCAAATCTGAATAGTCCCATGCAAATACATCAGTAAATGAAGATACTAAACTAATGTACTTTGCCTTTACCTATGAAGGAAACGCCTTTGATAACTTCACCATTTTAGGATTTTCTACTGATCCAATATTCACATCCTCAACTCCTTTCTCGGGTTGCAGCAAGCTTGGTTTCCAGACTACATCATTTTGATCAAACAACTCCTCTAAAGGTATTATACCTTTAGGAATGATATTGTCCTTCAGCTGCAAAACTTCCATTTGATTTACTTCCATATCCGATTCACCATCATCATGCTCCCCATCTATGGAAGTGTCTTTGTACTTGCCTTCATTTTGTAGAAATTCTTCGATCTCTTTATCATCTTGAAACACCTACCAATACCTTTGATTATTAGGGACATTCGGGTGATGTTTCACATGAATTTAAAACTTATTGTTTGAATTCATCGGAATTTTCAAATTTCTTGCAGTTGTTGCAAGTGAATCTGTAATAACATTCTATACACGAGGGACACATGTCAAAGTGTAATATGGAAACATTCTCAAAATATCTAATATCGTATTACGATAGGCCCGCATTCAAGGATGCTTAGCTTGGCATTCACCTTTCCCTTGCTTGATAACTAACTCGGAGTTGCCATATACTGAAATTATTTTAGCATTTAACTTCTTGAGGATTTTCAAATCAGCAATTAAAGCCTCTTATTCAGCCTCATTATTTGAACAATCAAAAGCCAATTTATACAAACAAACCCTTACATTACTAGGCACTTTATTCGGTCAGAAAACAGTGTTGTGTATCCAAATACCAATTCCAGTGCCTTCCCTTCCTACTGTGCCATCAAAATCCATGCTCCACAAACCAGCTTTGTCCTCCAAATGCTGAAATTCTATTTTCTCTTCTACTTTTTCTTGCTGTCCATTGATTTTTTGTTGTTGTCGAAAGGTTGATTGCTTAGCGGTACTATCAAGCCTTGTCTTTCTTGCTTTAGTATGGCTCTGAAATTTTCAGTGATTTCTGGAATATCTTCTACTTCAACTAATTGACTATTTACATCATTAAAACTATTAGAATATAGAACAAATGATTCTAAATCAGTATGCACATAGTTGATTGGATGATTTAGAGGTTTCTCCTTGCTAGCGATCATGTACTTCATCTTTTTCTCCTGGTATAATTTTCTCATCTGACCAAACACAGGAATAGTAGCACAGGAGAAATCAAGCCGCAATGTCCTTTTAAGTTTTTCTCCCCAAGATCTAGAAAGAAGCATGCCAAATCTAGGAGGAATATCAGCCACAACCACATCCATCAGAACATTTTTCGCTGGAATCTGATCCAAACTGACAACCAAATCTTTAATAAGACCAATGCATCTTACTCTACCAAAATCAAAGGAATAAAGTTCATGATACTTTCTAGTGATGTGCAAACCCAATTTCTCCATGATTGCCTTTAGCATGAGGTTATGAGACGCTCCTGAATCAAACATAGCGTTGTGCAATACATAATCATACAATCTAAGGCTGAAGTAAAAAGGAGCCACATCACTATCCTCAGATTGACCTTTTAATGTCGGACCAAAGATAAGTTCAGGTTGGTCATCTTCCACATTTACCATATCAGACATAGGATCTACATTCAAAATCTTAGCCACTTGACCTTTATAACTGTTGTTCTTCATTAATTCAGTCAAAGGTATTAACACTTTTAACTTAGCAATTTCATTTTCTAAGCTAAAAGCTAAAGTTTTCTCTACCTCTTTGATTGGAGAATCCTTATTTTCAGTCTTCTCCTTTGATACCATTGGTTGATTTGATATTTCATTCGCTGATTGTGTTTTGTTGGTGGCAGGATCAACTGTCTCCTTTCCCTTTTTTTGCACAATTGGAGGATCATTTTTTGGCGGTGTCACTTCCTTCCTCTTCTGAATTAGATTGATGGGTACCTATTTACTCCTGAGTGAATATTGTCGTTGCTGGGCTATCAAAGCATTTATGTATCCTCTCTGATATTCCTCTGATTCCTCTTCTAGCACTGTTTCATTTTCCAAGATAAAATTTTCATCCTTTTCTAGAGCTAAACTTTCTGAATACTCTTCATCTTCAGTGATAAAAATTGGCAGATCATCAGGTGTAAGGAAATCATTCTCCTCTCCAATTATGTTCTCATCATCATCTGATTCCGGACCATGTACAAAATTCTACTGTAAGGGTGTCTTAACTTGCTGTTGTGTTGCTTGGTCTTGTGCTCTTTGCTCTCATTGCTTGATTTTGAATTGTGGTTGTTGCTGACCATGGAAGTTTGGATTTCTGACTTGTGCTTCAGGATTATCAATGGTTAATCTATCAAACATATTCTCAATCTTACGGAGCACTTGATCTGAAGTAGAAGCTTCCTCCTTTATAGTCACCTTTTTCTCGGCCTTTGTCCTAGCTTTCTTGGAAATTGATAGGCCATATAAGGATCGAAGCCATCAGGAAATTTAATCAAATCTAGCTTTCTTCTCAATTGATAGGCCATATAAGGATCGAAGCCATCAGGAAATTTAATCAAAGCTAGCCCCATAGGGGACTTTATATCAACAAGAATTGCATTGTAAACAAGATTGAATCTATCACAATAATCTTGGACACTCGCACCAACATTCCTCTTAATGTTTTCATATTCAGAAAGAATTTGAAGTGGATTTTTCTTTACCTCCCAGCGATCCAAAAATTGTCTTTGAAGTGCTTCCAATGAATTGATTTTTCTAGCCATCAATGCTCTAAACCACTTTCTAACCTCACCTCTAAACGTTGGCACAAACAATCTCATTGTTACATTCTCTGCATCTATCTTGTGGAGATCAAAGAAATCACTCATCCGATCAACATGTTGTTGAGTTATGATACCTTGGGGGGTGCCATCAAACAATGGAATTTTGCTTTGGTAATCAGCGGGCATGTCATCCAAGTTTTGAGGCAAAAGAAGAGGTGCATATCTAACAGCCATTTCTCGAGGTGGATTTATGACTAGCCTTGGGGATGTAGGGGGAGTTAGAGCAGTTGATGTGACTAGTGTATGAGGTGTTGAAGGGGGTGAGGAAATTTTTGATGTTTGAGGTGTAGAAGGAGTGGATGGAGGTGAAAACACTACAGATTTCTGATTAGAAATGGAGGGTTGCACGGGAATGGTGGGAATAAAAGGAGTTTCAGTAGGCATTTCTGAACCAGATGCAATAGCAGATGAACCAAGAGTTGCAGATGCGGATTCTAAGAATTCAGGAATGTTGGTAGCCACAATGGAAGTTTGAAGATTCAAAATATAATCGTCAATTGATCTATTGGCCTTTTTAGTTTCAATATCTTTGACAAACTCTGGATTTAGGACAGTAGAACCAACAACACTTTCAGACTCAGTTTCAAACAATGATAGATCAAAATGTCCACCAAACTCAAGATCTTCAAGATATTCAAAAACAACCGGGCATGAATGAGATCTAAACACAAGAATCGCAGAACTTTCTTGGCAGAGAATCCTTGGGATGAGATTTGGGTTTTCATACACGGGAGGAGGATCTGGATCAGTATTTGCTCTAGTGTATCTTCTAGAAGCCAGTGTGTTGAATTATTCCAAAAAATCAAATGAACATTATTAACTTGTTCAGCCTATCAAATTCCAAACTCATCATCCAAAAGTCTAGAATTATTTGATGTACTGGGGTAATTTACAAGTCAGATGTTCAGTTTATAAGACTAGACCGGAGATTGACTGAAGTAGCTTTCACCTACTTATGCACTCACAAAGCAATGTGCAGTTTGAAGGCTACCTGGCATGAATTTAGGCTCCGTCTGTAGTTTATAATCAAATAACACTAACAAATAAATAAGCTATTCCTCGGTATGGTCACCACTATGTTAGGGCCTAAATCTACCTCAGGCTGAGAAAGGCAGGATCTGGGGTAACATCAAACCATGCCTAACTTGGTAGCTAGCCATACTAGGTCGGGGGAGGGCTCTCTCCTTGTCAATATTAGGAAAATATGATCACTAAAGCTTTAGACGACTAATGTAAAGACTGATTTTAGGCTAGGTATATGCTCAGAAAAGTTTGATTGAATTTAATGTTGGTTTGCTAGCTCAAATGTGGAAGGCAGGTTTGGGTCCGAGGAATGGACGCAGTCTTGCAGAGATCTCTATGGGGCAAGGTAGGAAAATGGTTTATTACTTTGAAATTAGTGAAATGGAGAGATTTAATATGGGTGAGGAGCTGAAGAGGGCATGAAAGTTTTAGGGATCCTCTTCAAATAGCTGAAAACATAAATAACTAAACAAACCTAAGGTAGAGCACTGCAAACATCAATGAATTCTACCTTTATCCTTGTTTCATTTAGTTAAGATGAATAGAGAGAGATGATGGCATACATAAACACATGTAAAATTTCATTACAGGAGGAAAAACAATACCAAATAAAGTCGCCACAAGAATCCCATAAAGTGCTGCAAACCTTGGTCAATTTCTTTGCCAAACAGCAGAGATGAATGTACAATAATGCTCAAAGCATTCACAAGAGTCCAACCTTTACAAATGACTAATAAAGTACTAGATATAGGCAACAAAAAACTCATCCTAGCCTTTAGGGGTTGATTTCATAATTTTAGGAGCTATTTCAAGAAGATCTAAACTAGGAACTAAAAAGTAGGCAGTGGAACAGCTTGCCTCTAAAAACTAGGAAACTGATTCATTCAGTTGCAAACTACCTTTTCATGATGAATCTACTTCCATGAGATAAATTTTAGCATATTTACATAAACATCTATCAATTTACATCAAATTACATCATTAGTTTGACTATGAGAAAGACAAAAGTCAAACTGAGAAAAAACTAGGTGAAAAACAAAGTTTTTTGGCCAAAATGACAAAATTTCATCCTGTGTGTCGTGCTACTTTGGAGCTGATTTTGGAGGCTTTTGCGTGCACCAAATTTGCTCCAAGTGGGCTTGTTGGAAATTTCTATCTGTCTACTTTCCATAACAGGTGGAATTTATGAATTTGGTCTAGATTTACCCTTCCAAAAATGATTTCTCCCAACACTACTTCTTGTGTGGCCAAAAAGGGGCAGAAAGGTCATTTTTGGGGTGTTTTTGACCCTTTTGGAAGCTCAAAACTTGTCAAAATTTCTTGGCCATGTGAAGGCATTCGTATTTTTCCATGAGGAATTCAAAAATGTTGAGTTTTCCTCGAAAGGAGGTCCCTAGCAAAAGCACATGCCAAGTGGCGCGGCGCACAAAGCATAAAAACATGTTTTTTAGGCCAAAATTCAAAATTTGCAAAAAGTTTCCCAAATTTCTTGAAATTTGGAGTGAGTGTCCTTCATTAAGTGTTGTGTTAGGTTAAGGAATCCTCAGCCAAGATATGGATTATATCTTTTCCTTTTCTCTTTCTGAATGCTTTCTTTAACTTGGCCTTCAAAATCTCGATTCTTGCTTTGCACACCTTGCTTCTTGCCAAGTAGTGGTAGGCCATGTGTCTCAACATCTTTTTCTCTCTGTTGGCCTTCTCTAGCATCTTTTCCAAGTGCATATTTACCCTCTCAAGCCATGATTCATAATCAACATAAATTTCTTGTTCAATTGATGTCAACTTGACTTTCCTCCTCTTAGTAGCTTGTTGGTTTTCTCTTATGTTTTGCAGCTCCATGATGGTTTGTTGATCCTCTAACTGTTTGTTCCTCTCCTCAAGATAGTTGATTATCCACTTGGCTCTTTCCAGGTTGAGAGGCAACTCATGAATTCCAACTTGTTGTTCCTGAATGATCTCCTTGAGCTTCGAGCTTTGGGAGCCCAAATCAGTATCATCATCCTGAATGAGAATGAAATCTCTCTCTTGAACTTCTAAAGGCCCCTCATCATGCAATGGTTGCTTACCCTTGTCTTGTACCTACTATGTTGTTGAAGGAAAGAAGACCCCTTCCACCCTGGGTGGAGATAGTACTCGTTTTTCCACTACAAACAATATCCTTGTGCCCTTTTGGTAAGTGATGAATACTGACACACTGGTGGTTTGAGTCTCATGCACCTCTTGCTGATGTGAAGGCTCTCCTTCCTCATGAAAAATTGGTGGGGGTACTTGACAGCTTGTGAATACCTCATGTAAAATGAAATCCTCCCAAGAAACATTCAGTAAACTAAGCTGATGCAAGACTGCAATTTTGATTAGTGCAAAGTGATAGATGTTGTTAGACTGCTAATGAGGAGGTTTCCTTTGCACCAATGTGGTCATTTTCTCAATATTCTGGCAAATGAAATAGGGGAGGTTCATCATCCTCACCTTAGTAAAGTGCATCAATAATCTGATGTGGTGGGCATATAGGCGAGAAAATCTTCCTTCACAACTGAAATATTTAATTATGAGCTTCATCAATGGAGCATATGTGTCCTGAAGATACCTGAAAGGGAAAACTCTACTAATCTGCCTCTAAAAAATAGCCTTGATATAAGGCTCATAATGTTCCCTATCCACCAGTTGTCCCTTGTTCCATTTCTCACCAACATTCGAAATACCGGTTGCTTGAGATATCGTCTCAGGTGTCAAAGTGAATGTCACACCTACCAAATTGACCTAACCATTGTGAAGATGGAGCACAAAAAGTCTGACAAGCTCATGGTGGTATTTGAATCTTTCCACCATCTCACAAAATTGGTAACAAGATTGATGTTGGAAGCATGTGATAGCAAGAGGACAAGCCAAAAACTCGGCAAGTGAAGTAGGCTCCTCCCAGTTATGTTTTCCACTATTATGAGGTATGCTTGGTGCATGAATTTCTTTGGAAGAGTCACTGACTGTTTCCTCATTTCTGTCATAAGAAGAATCGGACTCTATGTTTGCCAATGCTTGAGTTTACTAGATGAGTATGAAGATATTTTATAGTGTCAATGGGTATTTGCTGCTAAAAGAAAGTTTTTGATGATAAGGACTGTGGAGGGACTGTGTATGAGAGATTGGGGATGTTGTTTGTAGGGTAAGGAAAAATGGAAAGATTTTGGGAATGATATTTAGTGTTTAGGGATATAAATTAAGTTTTGGGGTAGTGAGATTAGAGATTAGGGTTAGTATTTTTAGGGATATGGGAAATTGGGAATAGGTAAGTATGAATGAAAAGGGAGGGAGAAAATAGGTGAATGAAATGTAGTGAGGGAGAGAAAATGGTAGGGGTGAGATTTAGCAGCAAAAATAGTGCTTTGTAAACCCTAGGCAGTTTTGTTTTTAACAAACTGTGCAAGGAAATAGGGTTTCAATATGTCCCTATTAAATCACTATAAATACTAAAATAAACTCATGGATTGGCCATATGGGAATGTCAACTTACTTGTGCAATGAGGAATTGGAAATTTGGAAGTTTGGAGGAGGTATTTGGATGAATTTCAGGCGTTTTTTACTGGTGCGCGCTGGCTCAGTGTGTCATGCCAATACAAAATTTCAATGTGGACTGCGCTCTGTGTGCGTCGCGCCTTGACCCAGGTGCGCTGTGCCTGGAATTTCTCGCCCTTTTATAGCAAAATCGATCCCTTAGTTTCAAAAACACAAATGCACTTGCTCTCCTTCACTTTTGGCATGCAAATGAACCTCTTTGATATGAATACACTTTATATAGCAAAGGCTTTAATTTTTTACTCAAGAAAACCCACTTTCCCAATGTTTGATTTTCACTTGCTTTTTGAAACTTTGTTTTTGGCAGTTTCTTTTACTTTTTGCCTTTGATGAACTAAATGCTTTGACATTTCGTTTCTTTTGTAGGAATTGGAGTTGCAGAGGTTTGGCAAGGTGACCAGGGCTACCTCTGAAATTATTACATATAGAAAAAATGAAATTACATGAAATTTAATACATGAAACATAAAAAACTTTGTTTTTCCTCAAAAGAAAAATCAATCACTGAGCATGTGATTTTTAAAATTTTTGTTGTTGAGACTTTATTTGACCTCCTCATGTGCTTGCTGACCATTATTGAGCTTTTACAAGACCTTATGGACAAACCCTATACCTAATTAGGCCTAAAACCTAAAAATGACTTTTTGCAGATGTAAAGACAAAAATGACTGTAAATGACCTGAAAATGGGCCAGCAGGTAAAGATCATGAGGGAAAAATTTATAAAATGCCACTACCATCAGATGATCCATGATCCTAATGGAATGTAGATGATCGGATGAGACACCTAAAATGCAATGCAACAAGAGAATTTTGATCACTAATGGAGGGATGCAGATACCAATAGTAACACAAGGGAGGGTGTTGGAACCAAGTTTCTGCACGCTTGGGATGTCTTGATGTGGTCTGGAGGGTTTGCATGCCGTTCTGTGGCCTCGCACCACTCTGCTTCTGCTTAGATATGTAACAAGGCAATTCATTAATACTTATTATTAATGAGTTGTTATAGATCAGATCTACTTTTCGTGGTCTTTAAGAAAACATTTAATAAAGATAACTAGTGCGCGTATCCAGAAAAGTTATAGATTTGCATAAAATCATAACATAAGCATAAGCGTATAGATAAAACAGATATATCAACCATAAATTAACTAGATCCACAATATTTCAGAATCAACATAGTATCTCAAAACCAACTTATCTTTTATTCAATTCTTTTGCCAATACAACCAGATCTGCCCTGCACACTCAGCTGCAGGGGTCCGTGCACATAGTTGCGGACTCTACCAGGCCTCCGCGCACATGGCCACAGAGCCTCTATCTACCCACCAACACCCTTGACTTGAACTTACAGACGCTCCAAAACTTTTTGCCTCATAAACCCATTACAATCCAGATCAATAATGCATATTAAAAACTTTTTTCTAACTCTAGAGCATTGCTCTATTTATACGTTTCCATGCTCCGTGGACCATGGGTAGGCCAAATCACTTCCTATTATTTTACATTATCTTTGGGTGGAAAACCCTTTGACTTGACTTATCACAATTCCCGCTCCGTGCACTTCGCGGAGTCCTTACCATACCTTTCCCCAAAATTATGAGCATTGAGCCCCAAAACCGTTGCGCAAACCCTCTGTTACCCAACAGTCCCCCAACACAATCATCGTGAATTGTCTTGAGTCACTTGGCTGGTGTGACAATATTTTCACAGAGGTCGGTTAGCAACTTTTGTGCTTCGCTTGTACTTGCAGCAAACTCTTCTGCCATCCGTTGTACCTGTTCAACGCGTGTTGCCGACACATCAGTCTCTGTCTCAACTGCTTCCCTGGGTGTATATTCTGCCTGCATGTGTTCCACCTTGCTCTCGATGGTATTGGAAACCGTGAATGCCTCATCAAGCCATGGCTGGAGACGTTCTTTAATCACTACTTCCTTCTGTCAAGCAGCATCAGCTTGTATTTTCAGGGCCTGGGCCTCCCTCATCTTGGCCAAGCACTGCGTAATAGCAACCGTCTGTGTAGTCCCTTTGACATTATCATAGGCTTGCTAGAGGGTTGGATCTTCCTGGAGTGAAGTGAGTGTAATAAGCAACTGAGCCAACAAGTCGATGCATTCCTTCATGGAACGTGTGATCGTTTCCCGCCCGGAGTTAATGATGCTTTTGCACTGCTCGGTGACCTCTGGTGGCATCGAAGGTTGTACCTGCAGTTTCAGCTTTGCAATCTGCAATTTGAGATCCAACTGAATCCTCGTGGCCTCCTCCTTTGCTTCATGGAACCCACTAGCCAACTTGTAGATTCGAATGCCAACAGGAAACTCAGCCGCAATCTCCAGCTCAGGGGCACGTGAACATGCTTCCCCGACAAGTTGCTCATATTGCTGACTCTGCATGATGGTTTCATCCTGTTGGAGGCTCAATTGTTGGATATTAATTCTCTATTCACTGAGAACCTATTCTGCGCATCCTTCCCTGGTGCAGAGCTCCATTGTGGCGTTGTCCTAGAGCTGGTACAAGCTTTTGTGCGGGAGAGCAGCCAAATTTAATCCCGGGCCTGTAAGTCATCCTACCACAGCTCTGTCCTCCGCATTTTTTGTTATCAATGCTCCTACTGGGATCACAATAGTATGATCCACTTGGGCCTTTAGCAGCTTCTCAGTGGATGATAGACCCATAACCCCTTGAGTAGTGATGGTTCTCGTCCCTGCTGCACTTGTCCCAAGTTCCTGTAGCTATGCGCGGAGCTCCCCCAACACAATCTGTTGATCCGACATGTCCTCGTCAATTGCTTCCTGAGTGACTTCACGAATTGTGTCCCCTATGTCATCTAGGTCGCCTTCGGCCAAGGTGGTCAGATCTCCGTCCCATTTAAATGCCGTGGCCTTCTTCCACGGCTTTGATTGTACTGTCGGCAATGGTCATTTTAAAGTCACACTCATGGTGGTTGACGATGCTCCTTCCATCCCTATCTCTGTGGTTATCTCTGTGGGCACCTTCTGACCCATTTCATCCTTTGTCGTCACCACCCCTCTTGTTGGTGCATTGTCTATCGATGATTATGTCACCTCCTGGGCCACTGAAACCTCTATGGAGTGTTGTTCATTCTGCTTTTGCTATGTTGTGCACTTAGCTTCAATCTTCTATTTTTGGATAGTGGCCTCATTGCGCCCCACCGCATCCAGTCTATGCCATTCTGGTGGCCAGGTATCCAATACCACATCGATAGCTTTGTCAATGGAAAGGAAAGGGAGTGTGGTCCACGTCTGGTTGGGGTCCTTATGCGCCCAGATGTAGACAAGGTGCATGTCTTCTTTAAACTCGATGATGTGCTTCACACTGTCATATATGTCGTTGGACAGACGGGGTTTTTGGGTGATCCATTATCGAACATTTCCATCCATCAATATCTAGAAAATCTTGATGCCCTGGATTCTTGCAGCGTCCCTTTTCGCCCAAAGGGATGCATATTTGGCGGCTTCTGGCCAATCTTAGTCCAAGGAGGGAAATTGGTTGTCTTCGGGTAATTCAGTCGTAACTAGCACAATGGACAACAATAGCCATGCATAGTGGAAGGTCCTTCCCTCCTCTTGGACCTCCCTACAGTTGATCAGGAACACTTCATAAAGGAACTGCACCCAATTGAACCATTCTCCAACTATGCATTCCTCAGCTAGCGCAATGACTATCGATGGAACCTCGGTGTCGCGGCATTTCCGCATCACTTTCCCTGCCAGAATCTGGGTAGCAACTCAGACTTCTTTGTCCGAAGTACTATCAATAATGTACCCTCACTGCCCTTTCTCTAGCTTATATTTATTTTTCAGGGTTTCTGTCATCGTCACATTGCTACTCTTATCGAAAATTTCCTTGGGGTCTCATCCTTCACAGGGAAGCTATGAGATCCTATGAATGAGTTCTGATGTGATGTGGATGGGTTTGTCGATCCATAAGTATCCATCATGTACCAGATAGAGCAATTGTTCGATGACCAATATTGTAATAAGGGGCCAGAGAAAGTGGGGAATGGACAGGAGACAGAGGAACCCGACTTTCTCCACCTTTCGGAGCCATTCCTTTGGCTAAAGTGTCGTAACCATCCCTTCTACACTCTGCTCCATCAGTTCACTAGTCGCGAAATCGGGAAATTTTGTTGTATCTGCAAGGTCCCAATATTAAAATTTCATCGTCGAAATACGGCCAGTCACTGTGCTTTCAATTGGAACCCCTTTTGGAAGAGACAGGGTGATGAGTATATTGTCAATGCCATCCAAATTGGTAGGGACCTTAGCCTTCCCTTTGCTTGGAGGAACATACTTGGGTCGTCGTACTGGCTGGATAGTTTCCTCGTCAGGGTCTACTTCATGTCGAAGATCCCTCTTCCTCCTCGTCACTTTCAATTGTAACAGCTTTGCCCTTTTCTTCCATTGTGAGCTTGCTAAAGCATGGATTTCATGGCGACCTCCTTACTGATCCTAGTATATGAGGGTCCTTCTTGGTCCACGGTGTCTTGGGTGATTTAGGGAGTTTGACTACCTGTGGTATGGGATTTTGTGGAATCTCTGTGGTGGGGTTTATCGACCTGAGGAATGACTCTCGAAATTCCTTTAGCTTGCCTGAAACCAGGGGCTTTCTTCCATTAGCCTGTCATTCATCTTGCTCCTCTCAGCATGAACCCAAGGCATCATATTCTTCGAATGATCAAGCTTTGTTGTGTGCCCCTTTACTTTCTTGTTATATATGATTTCAAATTCAAAGTCGACTGTTCACCCTCTTTATGGCTCATTACTGCGATTTTTGCGGTTACCCTTAAATGGGACATCTTATCATGAGTAGTACCTGCAATGGTTGCCTTCCATCCCTCCCCCATGCCAGCGCAGCCCCTGGTATGTTGATGCATCCTACACATTTGATCGGCCTTGCGCACCATGGCCAAACCACACAATTTTCCTACAACCTGTTTTATAGTCCCGTGCCCTCTTCCAACTGCATGGAGTGCTGAGACTAGGCCTCCTACGGATAGTCAGGTGGTCGCATCCATCGTACAAGCCTTCCGCTTCCCTACTAGCCCAGGCTATAGGCACCATTCACGTTCCTTTGACTCTAATAGCGTATTGTGTTATGTGTTCCCTTATGCCCTACGGTGTAGTCACAACCATGCTAGCAGGGCCTCGACTTGTCCTAGTAGTGTAGGAGAGCCGGCCCGTGTGGGTGACTTCTCATTTTATTTTATCAATTTATTCATCCAGCCTCGCACTTTTGTTTCCTAGTATGGCCCCCGTTTCCTCTAAATCGCAAAGTTTCATTTTGCCCTACTGAATGGCTTCCCATAATTGTCAAATCCCGTCACGCAGGTCTGCATGTTTAGGTCAGACAGTAGGGATAATGGCCCATCTGGTCGTGGATAGAGTTCCCTTCACATACCCTGCTATGTGTACGGTCGTATCGGCCTAGTGAACCCTTGTTATGCGCAGATGCAATTGGGTTGATGATTGCGCAACATACAACCATACCCTTCATTGTAGATGGATGATCACCCTGCTCCAATGTAGCTACCATGCATGTCCTCCAATCCATACATGGAACCATGTTCTCCCTCTCAGCTTCCTCTATGCACAGCACCTTGGTGTGTGCAGCGCTTCTTTTGACGCACCATGCTGCTTCTAGGCTATGATTAAGGTGCCAGGGTTGACGAACTGCCCCTCATTTGTTGCGCTATTATCCGTTGGTCATTTTCTTACTTTAGTGATCACGTGTCGCAATGATCTAATCATCATATTATAGTTGAGTGTTGTGACTTCATGCAATCGGTTCTACCATCGTTCAATCTCCTCATCTGAATCCAATGTGTAAGAACTATCACGCTCCCATGAGATTCCTCCATCCTCTGTGGGATTCACCCAATCATGATCTTGCGCTATTATCTAGTAGATGTAGTCCAATTCATCGTCACTGTCCTCATTGTGCACTGGTTCGGTGTAGCACTCTCCTTCAGCTGGGTCCAGTGGAACTATTACCCGTATTGACTTCTTTTTTAACGTCATTTTCTGTCTTTTTAAGTTGATGACCCCATTCATGTCTGTGGCCCAATCGATTCCTAACAATGCAGGGTAGGGATTACCGTCATCAACAATTTCTATTACCTTGAAGTCAATATGTGTACTTATGCCTTCAATGTCCACTGTCACCCCTTGTAGTCAGCCCATTGGTAAGATCTTTTGCTGGTTGGCCGTCCTTAGTTTAATAGGGGACCACTACAGTGTGGGCCTACCCATGCGTTCCCACGTTTGTTTAGGTAACACATTTGCATCCTACCCTAAATCCAGAATGACCTGGTCCATCTCGTATTTGCCAATTTGCATTGTCATTCACATCTCCCATTCGGTGCGCAAAGAATGTCTTCCTAGTTTCCGAACTACGCGCGGTTCGCCCGACCCTACGCACTTAGTGATCAACTCTTGTAGTCCTTTAACGGCTTTACTGTCATGCAACAACTTCATACATGTCTCTAAAAAGGTAGTAAACATAGAGGGATCCATCCCTGGCTCAATTAGGTCCCTTCTACTTGGAGTAGAGATTACCTTGAAGCTCTTCTGATCTTCCTTAGGTGTCTTCTTCCCCTGTTCCACCTCAAAGTCAGGTTCCCTTGTAGGGGCATCGCGACCCTTTGCATCTTCTACAAACTCTTTCTGCGCATCTCCTCTTGTGGTTGCACCACTCCTCAGTACCATATTTATGCTGGGGTCTTCTTTGCGTGGTTCCGACCTCATCACTTGGAAATTTTGAGTTGGAGTGGGATGTAACACTCCCTTTTCACACATCTAGGCAATTAACGTCAGATAATCTATCATTTCATGGTAAAACTACTCACAGTATGGACAATATATCCTCGTCGGATTAGTGCAGTTGCGAGCATAGTGTCCTAGCCCTCCGTAGTTATAACAAATCAACTGTCCACACCCCCACCCAGGCCCCATTCCTCTTCCTCAGTTGCGTCCTTGAAATCCCCCGCATGGCCCTAAGGCTGGGTCGAAACCTTGCGCTTTAGTCTTCATGTGGTAGCCTGGGGTCCTTTCCATGATTAAGTCGTAACTTCGACACATTTGCTCATCGTGACCCAATGATCTACAAAAGTTGTAATACACGTGCTGCAGGGTTTGGGTATAGTTCTACAACAGGTGGCAGTTGTCCGTTGCGT
Organism: Pinus taeda; assembly: GCA_000404065.3. Taxonomy (NCBI): domain Eukaryota; kingdom Viridiplantae; phylum Streptophyta; class Pinopsida; order Pinales; family Pinaceae; genus Pinus; species Pinus taeda. The sequence goes on from APFE030319875.1 coordinate 160,152, forward strand.
GCTTTCCACCCACCTGACAAATCACACACAGGAGTATAGGTGCCACACTTGGCCCTGCTTGTACCTCCATCTTTAATGGCATTGCCCCCCCCCCGCCAGATAGTTCGCGAAGACGGGGCAGTGGTCCTTGTCGTGACCTTGAGTTTTGCATTTAATACATCCTACCTCTGTACGCACCTCTACTCGGTTCGCCCTTTCTTTCTTCAAGCTTTGCATTTCTAAGCTTAGGTTTTGTAGTTGCACGTGGATTTGTTGAACTCCCAACCCCAGATCCGATATTGGGGTTTCGTGCAACCGCGTTGTTGTTTCTGATGCTTCGGCTTGGGTTGAGATATTTTGTTGTGATAGCGCCATCCTTAGATGTGGTGTCAAAGATGCCACAAACCATGTGCAGTGTTGTGCATCCGTTAGTGTCATGTTAGCCTCGCGGATTGTGCTTTTCAATCTCTGATCCAGGTCCCATGGGGTTTCTCTAAGTAACATCGCGATCTCACTAAACCCAATGACCGACTGCGTCTCTAATTTTGGCTGACCAAATTCTTTGTTCAATGCGTCCTCGATCGCCGCTATTCCCACATTCAGATGATCACTTGAGTACTTTATATACCACACCAATGCGTGCTCCTATAGTGCACTAACTAGAGTAGCCTTTTTTATGTTATCATCCATTATGCCTTGGACTTCCCATACAGCCCTTACCACAAACCATAACTGACCTGGTTCCTCATTTCCTATGCCCCTAAATACCCGCAACTTAACTGCGCTTGCCATCCCAACCTTCAGTAGTGGCGGAGGTGGGGTCGATGAAGATGGGTTTGATGTAGGTGAAGTAGGTGATGGTGTGGACGGAGGTGGTATCAGTGGAAAGTTCCCCTTAATCAACCGGACTGCACTTCTTGGAGAGAACCCTGCAAGCTCCTCCTCGCTTTCTCATGAAATAGAAATCAAAGGATTGTTTCCTAATCCTTCGATTCCTCGGTAACCTCTTCTGCTCTGTGTTACACTAGACATTAATAAATGCGCATAATCTATTTTTCACACAACAACATTTTAATCCAAGTATTCAGCAATTTGATATACTTGCCCCACGATCCTTAAAGAAAGCACCTTTATACTTCACTATAACTCACAGTTGTGTCTATCGCGAACTCAATGATAAACCCTCCTATTACCTTATCCAACCAGTGATCTACTGCACATGCGATTTTATCTTCTGATGCTTCTAGCCTGCACACCAATTCTGGAGTCCACACAATAGGTTGATCTAGTATGTACCTCCCCATGCTATCAGCTAACCTCGTGATCCACTCGTACAACTCTATCGGGAATGTCACGAAGAAGATCTCATGGATATTTTTGTATATGTAACGATCCAACCACTCTTCCTCCGATATCCATGGGTTTCTGTTTTCCTGAACCACGAACTCATGAAGCTTCTGATCCAACCAATCTTCAAGCTCTTTTTTTATAGGGTTCCAGTGTTCCGACATCAGAAATCCCTTAGGCAGATCCTGGTCTTGGCAACGGAACCATTTGTTGGCTTATAAGGGTCTGACCCAGGTTCAGAAGAGTTATTTAGCCAAACAAATCCCGTAGCTACCGGCCCTTTCGGCAACAGTTCGCGGAACGCGGATTGAGGTCTCACCCAAGGTAGCAGGGGAGGGTGCTGGAACTAGGTTTCCACACCCTTGGGATGTCTTGATGTGGTCTGGAGGGTTCGTGCACCGTTATGTGGCCTCACGCCACTCTGCTTCTGCTTATATTCGGAACAAGGCAATTCCTTAATACTTATTATTAATGAGTTGTTAAAGATTAGATCTACTTTTCACAGTCTTTAAGCAAACATTTGACAGAGATAACCAGTGCGCGTATCCAAAAAAGTTATAGATTTGCATAAAATCACAACATAAGCATAAGCATATAGATCAAAAAGATATATCAACCATAAATTAACCAGATCCAAAATATTTCAGAATCAACAGAGTATCTCAAAACCAACTTATCTTTTATTCAATTCTTTCGCCAATACAACTAGATCTTCCCTACGCACTCAGCTACAGGGGTCCGTGCACACAGTTGCAGACTCTACCAGGCCTCTGTGCACACAGCTGAAGAGCCTCTATCTACCCACCAATGCCCTTGACTTGAACTTACGGATGTTCCAATAATTCTTGTTTCATAAACCCATTACAATCCAGATCAATAATGCCTATCAAAAAACTTTCTGCTAACTCTAGAGCCTTTCTCTATTTATACATTTCCATGGTTCGCGGACCATGGGCAGACCAACTCACTTCCTATTATTTTACGTTATCTTTGGGCGGACAACCTTTGACTTGACTTATTACAATTCGTGCTCCGCGCAGTTTATGGAGTCCTTACTATACCTTACCCCAAAATTGTGGGCTTTGAGCCCCAAAACCATTGTGCATGCCCTCTACTACCCAACAATAGTTATTTGGGCTCTAGGAACATGACTAAATATAATGGTTTCAAATTCGCATACCAACAACTTAACTCATAGATTTTTCCCAAAATATGACTTGGTTATGCACATGATACACACCATTAAATTGCATTGCAAGCAACAATAAATCTAAATGAACATGAAGATGAAGAATACAATGAGAAAGGGTATCGACTAACAAACCTATCACTGCATCATATTCGGCATGGTTATTGGTGGTAGATCCAATGCACACACTATTAGAATGGACTAACATGTGAAAGGGGGTAAAAATGGCCCATGCTGCTGAGGCTAGATTCCTGGAGAAGTGACTCGCATCATCAGAATATTCAATATACAGTGTGGATGATGGATCCATCTGAAAGGTGCAAAAGACAAAAAATGAGATGATACAATCTACCTAAATGTACGATAGAAATAAATACACACAAATGAATGGGATATGATATGGATTAAATTTCTTGAGAGAGAGTGCATTGCAGGATTAGGAAGAAGTTGGCCTTCGAAATCCTCTAAGAGATATGACCCCTTACCCAAGTCCTTACGAATGATATAAGGTCCTAGCAATAATGATGAGTGAGACAACGATGAAGGATATAATCAACACCACGACAATAAATATCATCTCCGATGAAAAGATAGCAAGTGGCCTCGTATTGGATATGTCATCAATCTTCATGAGTAAGATGGGGGGAAAATTTTTGGGTTTGGAAATATGTGATGAAGTACACACAATGGTGGATATCGTCCCAAGGGTAATCAGGGTAGTCATGGCTTCCATGATGTCCTCATCAGAATGTAAGATGGGTGGATGGGAGGAATATTGACTACATGATGCGACGGAACTACCTGGTGCATCATCCTAAGAAAGAAGGTTTAGATACACAACGTCTGGGGTGGTAGATGAAGATCTCGTAGATGGAAGATCTACAGATGTTGGGACCTAGGTTTCTAACAAGGGTGGTTCGATAGAAGCACATGCAGGAACCTCAGAGAGGTTTTCCTGTGAAGATCTCAATGATGATGATAGGTAAAGGATATGGACTGTGGAGTCCATCATCTCGACATCGAAGGGAGGGATCACAATGGTGGGACCCAAGTCCCTCTGTTTTGGTGTACTATTGGTACCAAAAGCCACAAGTAGAGGAGTGATGATCCACTACAAGTGGCCTCGAAGTCACGAAGCACATGGAGGTAATAGCAAAATTCATCGAGACAAGGGAAACAATGGGAATAGTGGCCTTAATGGTCGCACAAAACACATGGGTGATTTGTATGCAACGATTTAAGTTTCTTGGTTGAATCAGGTAAGGTAACTTGGACCTCAGGTATGTTAAATTCAGGAAACGTTTCATCGACCAAGGTTTTTAGGAAAGGAAGTTTAGGACAATTATTGGTGGCATGCCCATCCACATCACATAAATCATATGGAAGTGTTGACTTTGGAGGCTTGTGAGCTAGAGGTCCTCAGGGAGCCTTGTCCTTAGATTCCTTCTTCTTGGCTTTGCCCCCTATCCAGATGCTTTCGCAATAGGCATGGGTTCTTGTTGAGGTTGCAGTGGAACTAAAGCAGCATAGGGGTCATAGAGACCGATTGAACTAGGGTGAAAGCATGATATGATCTGAGATAACCAAGGGGAGTGCTCACTGGAGGATCAATGTACCAAACTAGGATCCCCAAGGTCATATTAGGGAGACTCAATGAAGCGATGACATGGATAGAAAAGATTCCAGGAGGAGGAAGCAAGAAGGGTATCTGTCCTGTAAGATAATATCCCGACGGAATGGTTCCCGAATGGTTAAGACCTGGAGGAAGAGTTCCTGGTGGGAACAAAAGAGAGGCACCCATAAGAGGAGGAGGTCTTGGAGGGGTAGATCTGATGGCTCAGCTAAATTCGCAACAATAGGGTGATGTGGAACTGACTGTTGACCAAAGGTACCTATTGAAATATGGAAATAGGAATATTCCAATTTAATTTTTCCTTGAATTAAATTGTGAATTGAAATCGAATTTAGTCTTAATAGCTACTTGGAAATAATTAATTAATTTATTTTAAATTAATTAGTTGGAGAAATTCAAGTTAGAAGTATTTCTGAAGTCATGCAAGAGTTATCCCTTAAATTAAGGAGATAAGATTGAGTTATATTTGAGTTGTAATTAGTTAACTCAGTTTACTAAGTTAATTCTAGTTAAATTAGTCCCAAATTGTTTGAGGAACTAATAGTGAGTTAATAGTGAGTTGATGCATTAATGCACTCAGCTAGTGCTACTCCAATCAACTGAAGATTCCCTCATCATAAACGCATGCATATCTATTCTAAGAAAGACCCAGTTGAGATTAATGCTCAAGGATAGTGTACTATCAGTTGCATGTGTTTTCTCATGGAGAAAACTAATGCACGCAGTCAAGGATTCATCCTTGAGGATTGCGTAGTTTTGAAGGCTTGTTTTTCCACTTGGTAATGGATTAATCACCCACAATGAATAGCGCAAGGCAACAGGAGCTTGGAGGGTAGAGAGGAAGGCTGGAGAGAAGCCAAGATTGCCTATGAGCATTTCTGAGGATTGTACTTAGAGCTGGCTAGCTATGAGAGCTAAGGCTTAGTATAATTCCTATGTATTTCCACCATGTGTGATAATACAATAGTGTGGCGTTTTTATCTAAGACTTTCCCCAAAGTATTTTCATGTGTATTGTGCCATTGATTATTCTTCTTCTAATTATATTGTTCAACTTGATCTTTAAGCTTCCATAAATTGATAGTAGAAGTAGGTTATAGTATTCTGCTTTGATTTATATTGCATTATCGAGTTAACCTATCACATATTTTCTACAGTACTAGACTGCTTTGGAGAAGCTCGTGATGCTTGTAACATGAAAACACTCAATGAGATGGGCTCAGAGATGGGAGGGGGAGGACGAGGGAAAGCACCCAACAAGGTGGAATCTTTATAGACTATGGGTGAAACACTGGTGAGAGGGGTGGCAAACTTCTTGCCAAACATCGATGAGATAATGGACTCAGAGGAGGTCAAGGATGATGGCTCATAGTACGTCAACTGATCGATAATTCCGATCTTCCCTTCATGGGGAAACACATCTTGTGAAAAACCATAGACACGATGGCTAACATGGCATAATTTTAACTACAACCCAATATAATGCTGTAATCTAGAGGGGCATCGATAACATCAATGTCTATAGAAACAATCTTACCACAAAAGTCACTGGATAATTTTGATTCATGTTGAGAGGTTGGGAGAGGTGACTATCCAAAGCATGCAAAGTGATGATGGATGGGGAAAGTTTAGGTGACTTGAGTTGATTCCAAATGGCAGTGGACATCACGCAAGTGTGTTAGGTCCCAATAATACTAGTGATTCCCCCATTACTATTGTCATTGTAGCCCCTTATTATTATTGTTGTGCCATTGTTGTCCCCACATTATTATTATTGTGCCCCTTAGAAACCCAATATTGTTATTGTTGTGTCGTTATATTATTATTGTTATGTTAGCTTTGATTATATTGTGACCCCTTAGACTCCTATATATAGAAATGAGGTTTTGGTCATTTGAATCATTCAATAATTGTTCATTTGTGTAATATAAAGGAGGTTTCCCCCTCGAAGAGGCTACTATTTAAGTCGTTGATCTATCTCTTTCTTCTATTTTGTGAGCTGGTTGCATAAAAATTCATATCAGAGCCTTGGATTTTAGGGTTTTGCTGCTTCAAATAGACCATCGTGGTAGTTTCACTATCTATTTTTCTACGAGGTTTCAGAAGCTTAAAAAACACATTTGAGCCAAAATCGGGATGACCCTCGGGTCTGAATTTTAGACCTTCTTGCGCTATATGTTCGAAGATATGATCCAAGAAAGTTAGGGTTTTTACACGATCCTAAATTACATCCCAAACAGGTGACCATGGGAATATTGTCTTAACTTTCTCTTTGAGTATCATATTGAAATTTCATAAGAAGGTATATAAAGAGGATGAATTGTAGTTTTATGTGTACCAGTTTTAAGTCTGAATATTGAAACAGTGACATGTGCATTGGTTGTGTTATATTCTTTCGACGTAGTTAACAGGGGGTTTAAAGGGCACCCGTACCCCCACTTTATGGGGTCCGGGGTAGCGCCCCAGAAAATTTTGGTTTTGGACCCTATGTTAGGTTGGGCGGACCCACCTATGGTTTTATGCATGATTTTTGCACATGTTTTTTGGACGCAATGGTTTTTCGGTGCATGGTATTGGACACGATGGTTTTC
>APFE030319875.1:171450-203826 GCA_000404065.3 Pinus taeda
TGCTGTAAAGGTGGACACTTTGAAGAATATTGTAGATTCATTGACAAAATCTGTGAGCTCTGAGAAGTTCTCTTGGTGTAGAGAGACAATGGGCATTTCAAGGCTGGGAAAATGACTAAGCTCTTTTGTGGCCCCCTGTGGAAAGAAAACAACAAGTGGAAGAATGTTGGGTTGTGTTATATTCTATCCACGTAGTTAACAGGGGGTTTGAAGGGCACCTGTAACCCCACTTTATGGGGTCCATGGTAGTTCCCTAGAAAATTTTGGTTTTGGACCCTATGTTAGGTTGGACGGACCCACCTATGGTTTTGATCATGCTTTTTGCAAATGTTTTTTGGATGCGATGGTTTTTCGGTCCATGGTATTGGATGCGATGGTTTTCGGTCCATGGTATTGGACGTGATGGTTTTCGGTCCATGGTATTGGATGCTTCGACATGTATAAATATGTATTGTAACATTGAAAGGAACATAATGAAAAATCAAGCTGGTAGTCCTGGTTTTGGGATCCATGGGAAAAATCTCTGTGTATATGTGTTTTATATGTTATGATCTCACATTGTTTATTTTTTGTGTTTTAGAATTCGTATGCAGGTAATTTTTGTACGGGGTTAAAACCTACAATGTGGAACTTTGTACAAGTTCTCTCTATTCAAAAAGTGTATAATCATGTCATCTTGGGAGATTCAAAATAACTCTTTCTTGGAGAATCCAATTTTGATCAAACTAGTGGTGGTGGAATGTGGACTCAGAGGGATACTATAGTTCTCAATTTCATACCTTAGAGATCCAAAATTTCATAGATACATCAGATTCAATATGAAGCTCCTACAAATAAAAAAAAGGTGTGTATTCTTTTTAAAAATATTCATAAGTTTTGTTTGAAAAATTAGTTTGAAGTGATTAAAAGGGAATAGTGAAGAAAATTATCATTAGTTGATGCCTCGGAGAAAGAAAACGGTAACGCCTAGTAAGAAACCTAAAATCTCTACTATGACACATGAAGAAGAGGAAGAAATGCAACATGATATATCAAAATTACGAGACCAAGTGCGACAAATTTCTCTCACAAAAAGTAACAGAAGCTAAGATGGAGGGTTTGAAGAATGTCATCAATGGTATGAAAGACAACATTGAAGATTGGAAGAAATACATGGAAGGGTGGAGGGAAGGTTTGACAAAGTTGATACAAGAAAGGCTCTCTAAGGGTGAAAAGGTAGTAGAGAAAACTCATAATGAGAAAATAAGAAATGTCGATCATGATTCAAAGAATGAAAACATTAAAGATTTGAAGAAAGATGTGGAAGGTTTCAAGGAAGGTTTGACAAAGTTTCTACAAGAAAGGCTTACTAATGGCGAAAAGGTAGTAGAGGAAACTCTTGATGATAACAAAAGAAATGTTAATCATGATTTCATAGACTCAAACATTGGAATAAATACCCACCACGTTCCAAAGTTCAATATGAGGAAGTTTAATGCCAAGGATCCCGTAACATGGATGCTACAGATGGAACAATATTTCAATCTCCATAATGTGAAAAACACACAAAAGGTATGCCTTGCAACTTTATATTTGGAACCTAATCATTTTTTATGGTATTGATTGCTTTGTTCTTATAAGAAAATTGTCACTTGGTCAATTTTTACGGATGAAATGATAACACATTATGAAGATACAAAGAGAAACACCTTCTTTAGCTAATTGACAAATCTCAAACAAAAGGGTTCAATGGTGGATCACATTGAGGACTTCCAAAAATTGAATATAAGGGTAAATGATATTCTAGAGGAGCATAGGTTTGATGTTTTCATAAGGACTTTAAAGGATAACATCCAACATGAAGTTTGCCTTTGGGAACCTAATTCATTGGGGAAGGAATTCAGGTTAGCAAGAGAAAATGAAAGAAACATTATGGCAACAAGGAAGCCTACCACTCACAATTATAAAGATGGAAGCGTTGTTGCCCCTAGCCTTCAAGAACCTACAAGGTTGACACTACAAAAATTGGTAGAAAAAAGAGCAAAGGGGCTTTGTTACAGTTGTGATAGAAAATACACTAAAGTTCATTAGTGTGCTGAGAAGAAATTATTTTACATAGATTATGAAGAGGAGGAATAAAAGGAACAAGAACATCAAAAGAAGAGGATATATATCAGGAATAAACCCTAGAGAAATAATAAATGAATCTAACCATACCTTTTAATGCATTGGCAAGAATTACTACTCCTCAAACTCTGAAGATGGAAGGACAAATTAAGAAGAAAAAGATAATAGTGTTGATTCATTCGACTAGTACCCATAATTTTATTCATTGTAAGATAGCCAAGGAATTGAATTGCTTCCGATATCTAGCAACAGAGTATCAAGTGATGGATGCAAATGGAGGAACCATAAATTGCTTTGGAAAGTGCTATAATATCAATCTATGCATGGGATAATATGTATTGAATAGTCCTATGCTTTCTATTCCAATGGGTGGTGTTGATGTTGTACTAGGAGTCCAATGGCTACAATCTTTGGGTACGATAGATTTTAACTTTTAAGAACTTTTCATGAGATTTTTTTGGGAAGGAAAGGAAGTTGAATTAAGGGGTATCACGGGGAAATCAGGAAATATAGTCAGCTCTAATGGCATGAAAAATCTTCTAAAGAAAGAACAACGGGGTGTAATTACACAATTCTGTTCACTATAAGTTCCCACATTGAAATCATCTATTTCTCCGGATCTCCAAAAAGTCTTGAACGATCATTCCAAGGTGTTTGAGACTCCCAAAGGCCTCCCACCTATCCATGATCATGATCATGCTATTCATTTTATTCTAGGAATTGTTCCTCCAAACATCAGGGCTTACAAATATCCCTATGCCCAAAAGAGTGAAATTTAACGCATGGTTGCAGAAATGCTAGAGGCTAGTATACTTCAACCTAGTCAAAGTTCTTTCTCTGCTCTAGTAGTTTTGGTGCACAAGAAGGATGGATCATGGTGCATGTGTCCATATTATTAGGAGCTAAACAAGCTCACTATTAAAAATAAATTTCCCATTCCTATCATTAAGGAATTATTGTATGAATTACATGGAGCAATTTACTTCACCAAGTTGGATCTTCATTCAGGATATCATCAAATACGAATGATGACTAAAGACATTCGGAAAACAACATTTAGAACTCATGAGGTTCATTATGAATTTTTGGTCATGCCTTTTGGCCTTTACCAATGCACCTTCTACATTTCAAGGTTTGATGAATTCCATTTTCAAACCCTTCATTCGAAAATTTGTGTTAGTATTTTTTGATGATATACTAATCTCTAGCGAGTCATGGAAGGATCATGTTCAACATGTTGAGAGGGTGCTCAAACTATTGGAGGAGAAAAACTGATATGCAAAAACCTCCAAATGTTTCTTTGGAGTACATGAGGTGGAATATCTAGGTCATATTGCATCTCATTGATGAGCCTCGTTATTGCAACCAGAATGGTGCAACTCCCAAGGCTACTGACTTTAAATTATCAACCCAGGGTTCGTACAAACATAAGAGGTATCGACACTATATGTGCAGTATACAACGTGTCCTTCCTTTGTTGTCATGATGTAATGGAGTGCATGTACTGAAATCAAACCCTAAACTAATTCCAATTCTAAAGTACAAGGAAAGAAACATATTCTAATTGCATAAAGATCATGAAATAAATGTAAAAGAAACCTAACTTAATCCTATTTATCACATGTGATGATTTAAAATAACTGAGCATGGAATATGATTTAGAGAGTGCTAACTGTTGTGTGCATGAATAAATATAAAATAACCTTTTCCTTTTTATCTTTTTGCTTGAAAAATATAAATGCTAATCTTGCTTGGTTCTTTGGCGGGGGAGACAGGTGTGGAGGTAAAGGAGTACAATGGTTTAGATGGCTTGGATGGAAATTAGGGGCCTAATCCTACCTTCTAGTGATGATTTTTCTCAATTCAGGCTCAAAACAGGTTTTCCTACAGGATGTCTACAGGAAGTACTAGTCCCTACAGGATGTATACAAGATCCCCTGTTTTATTAGAAAAAGCAGGCTGAAAGCTTAGGAAGTGGTCTAGAAGATGGAATGGATCTTGGGAAAGGTAGTTAATGGAATAATAAGGCACGAAGGTGGTGGAAACTACACAGAACTCAAGAAAGGGATTCAAGATGGGTAGATTTGCTTAATGGAAATGGCAAGTTTTGCTTATAAAACAAGAATTCGGATTGAGACTTTAATGGATTTTGGCGACATGGGTGGATGAGGCTTGGATGAGGCGAACGAAAACAAAACACATTATTTTCTACATCTATCCATAAATTCCTGTATACGTGAAAATATTTATTAAATAATGGAAAATTATTAGTCTAAAAATCAGAAATTCGAGAACTAGTGAGTTAGTAAATATATCAAATGCCTAACATAATAAAGTTAAAATTCAATGGTGTAAATTTTGTTATTAAATAGAATCTTTTTATGATCTAATGTAAGTGGAACCAACTCGATTGGATCTCATTAGCATGCTCTAAAAAATAGCAAAAATTTATTGTTCTTTGCTAAAAAGGAGTTCCAGAAATCTATATTTGGGGAGAAGAAGACTAATACAAGTAGCTCAATGATTACTATGATCTTCCAAAGATTTTACAAGGATGAATTGATGCTTGTGATCCTTCAAAATAACTTAAATTAACCATTTAACCCTATCCTACAACAAGAAATCATTAATACTAAATGTAGAAATAGAAAGAAATAAGAACAAGAGATGCATGTGAATAAGAAGTGAAAAGAATAAAAACAAATGATAAAAAAGGGCTCTGATGCTCCTAGGATGGCCAAGCCCAAGGAAAATTAGAAACCTATGGAGAAGAACAAGATTTAGAAGTTGAATATGACACCAATATCCATTATTTTCATCAATACAATTACATCCCTTGAAGAAAATACAATGGAGCTAGAAAAATACGAGTTCTCTCCACAAGAAGACTAATGAAAATATATTCCTAGAAGAAAATTCGACTTGGTACTTACACAAAATTATTAGGAATCATTCCCCATGAAAGGAGGAAGCTTTCCCCACCAAAATTCTTTGATTAGTTGATCTCGTTCCCAATACTAGGAATCTGCATTAAATTGCAAGGAACACATTCCTAGATTTTCTCAATCATTGGAGTTCCACAATATGTGCCATAATTCCATAATATATTGTTGATTTACTATTTAAGATTGATCCTCTTGTTGTAGGGATCAAGTCCCTAAATTATCTCCTCCTCCAAATCTTCATAATCTGCCCAATATTCTCATAATATTCCACAAAAATAAATAATATTAGGCACAAATATGCAATTATTCATAAACCTTCCTAATGAATATATTAAATATAAAAATACATTATCAAATGCAAAAATAGAGGTTTAATGTGCTTAAGGATAGTTAGATGGGCCTTAACTTATGTTTAATTCAAAGGCATGGGCCTTAATTTATGTCTAATTTAGAGGCCCATCATACCCCCTATTGAAAGTGTTGCTCATCCTCTGAGCAACTTAGTGACCTCATTGTGCCTTATTCATGGCCCTAGTGGCCTCTCTCTTGTGAATTAAGAATCTTGGTGGTAAATTCTGCAAGGACAAGCCCAAAAACATATTTGTGCAAAGAAAAAGCATTATTTCTTGAGACCATTATCTTGCCTTCTTCTTTTCTTTTGTGGCCTAGATGATTGTTTAATGGCCTTGAAATTAGTGTTTTGTTTAGGTCTCTCTTTGGCACTGCCTTTTTTTGGTTTTTAGCACAATTTGTTCATTTCTTCTTTCTAGTAGCAACATTCTTCCTTCCTGTAGCATTCATTCGTTCTTCCTTCAGAGTCTTCTAATTGTATGGGAGTGATGAGAAATGATGTAGGTTTGTGAAAATGGAGAGGATGCTTTGTTTGTTTTTGTTTTTCAAGAAATTTTTAGGGTGAGAGAGAGTGTAGGGTTTGTTCTTGAAATTATTAAATGGGATGGATAAATGATAGATAAATAGTGAATATGATGTGGATGGATGGCTTGGAGTGTTGTGGTGACCTAGCCTTTGCAAAAATTTCTTGTTAAAATTGTTGTACTCATTCCTTGAAATCATCACCCTTCATTATTTGACTTTTCAACATTGCATGAGTGAAGGAGTGAGCTGCAATTAACTAGTTGAAGGCGGTTGAGACTGCTGACCCATCCTTAGCTTATAACATCTCATCTCTCATGCATTGACAAAAAATTTATAACTATAATATGCTCAAGAGAAGAGGTCAAGAATATTGCATACCTGTACCTAACTGATGGTTGTTGGAGAGACATGCATGTTGTTGCTGAGTTGATGTTTTTGTGCTTCTAATGACTCATGTACATCTTCTTGACTTCCTTTTTCTTTTTTGTTGATCTCATATTTCTAATGGGTTGTCTTCTTGTTGATGTGAAGGTGTTGGGTGACCTATATCAACCTTCCCTAAATAATACCTAACATTTTCACCCATTTATCCATCATATTGCCTCTTGTAGATTCTTCTTGGCCTTCCTGTAGAGATCTGGTAGTAATTCAGAACTTCCTATATAGATCATGTAGTAATTCATGACAGTCTCTTATAGCAGACTTGTTTTGTCCATACCTCCAAAATGGTATAATGCATTGACCTAAAATTTTATGATAATGTTTCCATCATCATTATGCACCTCCCCATAAAAAAAACTTGGTCAATGAATGCCCGAATCTTGAGAAAAAATATAAATGGCTGAAGTTGATGGAGGTCGATTTCTTGGGAACTGGGCATTGGAATTGGTTGAAATTCCTTGGGCATGTTACCATCATCCATATGCATCTCCCCATGAAACAACATTTTAAACAGATGCATGAATATCAAGAAAATTCGAAAATGGTTGTAGGTGATGGAGACCGATTTCTTGAAAATTGTGCACTGGAATTTGTTGAAATTGCTTGAGCATGTTACCATCATCCATATGCATCTCACCCTGAAACATTTTGATAAATGGATGAATGGTTTGCAATATATGGCAAAAATGGTTTTCTTCTCTATGTATTTCTATTTCCTATAAATATCCTGTAGTAATTCAAGACAACAAGCAAACTGAATGGGAAAAACTTGAGAATGATGGGTGGATGGTGGAAATAGATGAGGGGGATGGATTGGCATGGCCTTGGCCTTGTTGGAGAATTTGAGCAAAGGAGGAGAAAGTCAAATTTTGACTTGTTTTGACTAGGCTTGACCAATTTTTATTTATTTATTTATTTATTTTTATTTTTTTGGGGTACCAAGTTGTTTTTGTTTCTTTTAGGTGTTGGAGAGTACATGCATTCATCAGAGAGATACATGGAGCAAAGAATTTTTTCTTTTTTTCTTCTAGGCCTATTAGGCACCTCAATGAGTTTTTCAACTAGCAAGTTTGCCTAGGCACCTCAAAGGAGGTTTTCACCTAGAATCTTTTCTTTTTTCTCTTTTTTTTTCTTTTTTTCCAACCCATTGATCGCCTCATTGAGGTTTTCAATCAATGAGCCAATTTGAGGTGCCTCAAAGGAGGTTTTCTCTTGATATTTTACTTTTTTCTTTTATTTTTCATTTTCATTTTTTTTTTTCTACCCTACCCTACTTGAAAAACAAAATCACTTTCAAGTATAAGAATAATTCCAATGGAGCCATGTGCACATCAAGATGACAGAAAAACTGATGTGTAGGCTTGAAATGTATGTTTTGACATGTACTTGAATTTGAGTGATCAAATGCTTTGACTTTGATGATAGACCACAATTGAAGAAGAGAGTATTATTGCAACTTAGTGACTATCTGGAATCATATTCAATATAGTTGTGATGTCCCTGGTCCACTTGCTAATCTGGATCATTCTTCATGTCTTATTCTACCTTGACCTTCAAATATTCCTCCTTTTGCTGATTTTTCTCTTGAATACATGGAGGATTTGATGGTAACCATGAGGGAGCTTTCTGAATCTCTAATTTTGATGTCTACTCTTCATCAAATTCAACCCATGGTTCTTTGATCTTCTCTTTTGAATATCCTTTTTCTGCATGTTTCCCTTCAATGATAGCAAGATAATTTCTTTTTTGCAATACTCTTCCTAAGCTATGGTGAATACCATTGAGCTCGAGAGGATATGTTTGGAAGCGTTGTACCTCAGCATTGTAAGTGGGTTGAGCTACTTCATTGTGTGGGTTTGGAAATGGTGGTACAAGTAGTTGAGTGGGACTCGATATTTGAGATGGATGTGGTTGGGGTTGTGGTTGTGGTGGAGTTGAATGGTAGGAATAACATGGAGTTGGGTATGGAGGATATTGATGAAAATATTGAGGATATTGAGGATGGCTCCAATAAGTTCCTTGCCAACCTTGTTGCCAAGATTGGTTTTGGTGTTGAGATGGCCAATGTTTCCAAGGAAAGGGTGTGTTCAAATTACTTTGGGATGGATGTGCATAAGCTTGAAATTGTTAATTAGGAGCTTGCCTCATATCAGCTTGAATAGGCTGCAATTGTCCTCTTGGAGCTACATAACATAGTTGCATTTGAAATTGACTTGCTCCATTGTCCTCTTGGTAAACTTCCTTCAACCTTGGTAATGATGGACAATATTTAGCATCATGTGATTCTACATGGGAAAAATAAATATCAACATAATCTTTATTTTCATCTTGCATTATTAACATTTCTACTTGTTCACTTAGATTGCTAAGAATTTATGTTTTAAAGTTATCAAGAAAATTTCCAAGTTTAACTTGACTTACCAATCTTGATACTAATTGAATTACTCTTGCCCTTCCTCTTGATATGTGTTTGCATGCTTCACAAATTTCATCAAATGAAAATTGGTATACATCACCTCTACTCATGAGATCAAGGAGATCAATCCATTTATCCCTAATTGTTCTAAGTAAGAGAGTTTTTAGTGTGTCGGATCCTAAATGATGTAGCTCTTCCCTCTCAACATTATACCTGAACCTTTCTATTAGATCCTCTAGACTCTCATCTTCTTTTTTATTCATTCTAAATATTTCTTCTTTAAGATCATGGCCTTTATATTTTTCTAGAAATATATTATGCATATCATTCCATGATCTTATTGAATTAGTCCCTATGCTCATGAACCATTTAAGAGATCTATCCTTCAATTTTACCGGAAACAATCTCAGTTTTTTAGTTTTTAATAAGTAACCATAAGATCTACAAAAAAATTCAAATTCAAAGAGAAAATCTTTCAGATACTATGACCTTAGACCATGAAATTTTGGAAGAAAATATTGAGGGATGTTCTTCATGTGCACATTGATATCAGTATCTTGAATCGGAAATCCAAGAGGATATTCCTCATTGTCACCATCTGCATTCATTTCTTCTACATTATTTTCCATCTCTTCTTCTACCACCTGCAAAAGTGAATGGCAATGTGCCTCTTACTGCACCACGTGATCAAATGGGGGGTTGGTTGGTGTTGAAGAACGTTTTGTTTTTATGATTGAATGAAAACACTAATACAATGCACTTTTCTATTTTTGAAATTAGATATGCCTAATGAAAATATTTTTTGTTTTTGAAAAAAGTAAAAAGAAATTAATCAACTACAGAAGAAAAAAATGCATACTTTGACAACTCCCCGACAACGGCGCCAAAAAGTGATGAGCCTCGGTATTGCAACAAGAATGCTACAACTCCCAAGGATACTGACTTTAAATTATCAACACAAGGTTCGTACAAACTTAAGAGGTATCGACACTATATGTGCAGCATAAAATGTGTCCTTCCTTTGCTTTCATGATGTAATGAAGTGTATGTATTGAAATCAAACCCTAAACTAATTACAGGAAATGAATGAAATGGGAACCCTAGCCTATTGCAAGAAATAAAGTACAAGGAAAGAAACATATTCTAATTGCATAAAGATCATGCACTAAATGTAAAAGAAACCTAACTTAACCCTATTTATCACATGTGATGATTTAAACTAACTGAGCATGGAATCTGATCTAAATAGTGCTAGCTGTTGTGTGCATGAATAAATATAAAATAACTTTTTCCTTTTTATCTTTTTGCTTGAAAAATGTAAATGCTAATCTTGCTTGGTTCTTTGGCACGTGAGACAGGTGTGGAGGAAAAGTAGTACAATGGTTTAGATGGATTTGAGGGAAAGTAGGGGCCTAATCCTAGCTTCTATTGAAGATTTTTCTCAAATCGGGCTCAAAATGGGCCACTACAGGTTTTCCTACAGGATGTCTACAGGAAACACTCGTTTCTACACGATGTATACAAGATCCTCTGTTTTATTACAAAAAGTAGGTCGAAAGCTTAGGAAGTGGTCTAGAAGGTGGAATGGATCTTGTGAAAGGTAGATAATGGAAGAATAAGGCATGGAGGTGGTGGACACTACCCAGAACCCAAGCAAGGGCTTCAAGATGGGTAGATTTGCTCAATGAAAATGACATTTTTTGCCTATAAAACAAGAATTCAAATTGATATTTTAGTGGGTATTGGCGACATGGTTGGATGAGGCAAATGAGATGAGGTCTGCCCACAATAACACTCATTATCGTCTACATCTATCCACAAATTTCTCTATACATAGGAAAAATTTATTAAATAACTAAAATTACTAGTCTAAAAATCAGAAATTCGAGAACTAGTGAGCTAGTAAATCTATCAAATGCATAACCTAATCAAGTGAAAATGAAATGGGGCATTTTTTTATTATTAAATAGAATTATTTTTTGGTCTAATGCAATTGGAACTAACTCAATTAAATCTCGTTAGCACGCTCTAAAAAATAACATAAATTTATTGTTCTTTGCTAGAAAGGAGTTCCATAAATCTAGATTTGGGAATAAGAGGACTAATCCAAGTAAATCAATGATTACTATGACCTCCCATAGATTTTCCAAGATGAAATGATTATTTTGATCCTGCAAAAGAACTTACATCAACCATTTAACCCAATCCTACAACAAGAATCGTTAATACTAAATGCAGAAATAAAAGAAATAAGAACAAGAGATGCATGTGAATAAGAAGTGAAAAGAATAAAAACAAATGATACAAAAGGGCTCTGAGGCTCCTGGGATGGCAAGTCCAAGGAAAATCATAGACCTGTTGTGGAGAACAAGATTTAGAAGCTGAATATGACACCAATCTTCATTATTTTCATCAATACAATTACATCCCTGTAAGAAAATACAATGGAACTGCAGAAATATGAGTTCTCTCCACAATAAGACTAATGAAAATCTATGCCTAGAGGAAAATTCAACATGGTACTTATACAAAATGATTAGGAATCATTCCCCATGAAAGGAGGAAGCTTTCCCCACCAAAATCCCTTGATTAATGGATCTAGTTCCCAATACTAAGAATCTGCATTAAATGACAGGGAACACATTCCTAGATTTTCTTTTTTTTTGTAAGTTAGAGAGTTATATTAAAAAAGTATAAAATATTTACATCGAGTCTGCAAAGGCAGACAGTAACCGAAGTAGCACCTTACAGCCTTGCAGAACAGAGGCGTAGGAGGCGAACTGCCATGAAAACAAAAAGCCCATAGGCAAGTGTGATAGAAAGCTGGAAAGCTCACCACGCAGGGCGGCAGAGTTAAGACCACAGGTTTATCATTGATAGCTGACAAAAGGCAGTATAAACTGAAGCCAATACAAGGCCGAGACAAAAAGCCCAAAATCGGCATATAGACCCGAGGACGATTATGGACATGATAACTACCATAGATCGGAAAACGACATAAGACATAAGAGGACATAGAACCAACCAGAGGAGAGCCGAAGACGCCAAAACTGAGCCAAGCGAGCCCGGGGGCTAAGGGAAGCCGTTCGGACACAGGAAGCCACCCAGCCTGCTGGTGATGTCCAGACCCACATCGAGGAAATGCCTATCCATTTTGTCTTGCAGATCCTGCATGGATTGGAAGTTCTGGGCTTCCTTCATCTTCTGTTCCTGTACCACAAGGTCCGGGCTGATAGTTTGCCTGAGCAACCTGATGAGCAGGGTAAGCTTCTTGTTAACAATCTCCACCCCTTCCTGGATGGCCGAGATTCTGCGATCCATATACTCCTGGCTAGCGGAAGTATTACCAGGATGACCGCCCGGGGGAGGTTGCTCCTTCTCAGTGTTCTGCTTGTCGGCATCCTTCATGTCCAGGGCTTTCGCCAGAAGAGTTTTCATCCTCCAAATTTCCGCCTTGGTTCTTCGTTTCGCTGGGGTGCCCGGGTCACAGATCCAATCGACCTCAACTGCAACCGTTTCCTCCTACTTGGTTTCTTCTTCTTGCTTGACTTTAGCCTCTAACTCAGCGATTTTCCGTTTGCTTCTTGTAGAGGCTCTAGTGACATACATGTTCTGCGCATTACGCAGATCTTGGGTAGCCCCCGCACATCTACAACTGGATGCATCCATACTGAACTTATGCGACCTGTAACTGCACTGCTTTTCTTGAATTTGCTTGCTACTGATGCTGGCCGAGCTAAGGGTAGAGGTGGTGAAATCCTCGAATGATCTCCCTGTTAAATAGATTGAAGCCTTGTTATGCTCTCGAGAATGGCTTTCCATAGGGGCGAGAGACGTGGTACTAATGCAATTAATATTGAAGGTGTTCACACGATTCTTGTAATCTTTTCCTGCAGGCGCAGGAGAATTCCTGAGTGCCTTTCTCCTGATCTCAGAGTGCTTGTCCTTTCTTCTCAAACGGTTCTTACGGATAGCCTTGTGGCATGATCTTTGTTGATGGTTCCCATACTTGGATCTGCTCCGTACTGAACGCCGCCGCTTCTTCTGTCCAATCCTCCCGTAGGTGTGATGGGGTGCCTGTTTATTGCTCCCGTTTTCTGTTTGACGGAGCCGGTGAAAAGGACCGTTACCGGTTAGGCTCGGTCGTTGGTGTTCACGTCGTGTTGTGCCAGCTGTGTACATCGGGCTTTCAGATTTGGACAGTTCACCTCCTCCCAACAGTTGTCCCATCCGCTTCCCTGACTATCTACGCCACAGTTCGCCAGGTAATCTGCAACCTTGTTTGCTCGACGTCGGATCGCCTGGAAAACAAGACCCTGCATGCCGCCCAAGAGTTCAGCAATGCTCTCTGTGACTTTGGCTAATCTCCAGTGTTTGATGGCTTTGTTAGCTCTGATTCCTCTTTGTAATTTTTGCACAGTGGCAATGACCAGAGAAGAGTCCCCTTCCAGAATTAGATTGTGGAGATTTCGGGATTTTGCGATTCTGAGGCCGTGTTCCAGGGCCGCAAACTCCATTTCGTTGTTGGTGCTTTCTCCAAGCGCTCTGTAGTAGATATGCAGAATGTCTCCCTTCTGATTACGTATAACTCCTCCAATTCCAGCCAAGCCAGGGTTGTCGCGTGATGCCCCATCAAAATTCAATTTAAGCCCTCCAACCGGTGGGCATTGCCAAGACTCGCGTAAGGAGGGTTGAGGGTTACTGTGTTGCGGAACAGAATGATAACCACATCCCTCCAGGCGGAAGCTTTTTAAAATTCGTAAGTCCAGAGCTGTAGGTTTTTCATTGCTGTTCGTTCTGCATTTAGTTTGAATTAATTGCTGGATGTTGGTTATGATGCTGTCTTTTGAGAAATTGATGTTCCTGTACTCGTATTGGAAAATCCTTCGATTGCGCTCCTTCCATATAGACCAAAGTAGAAATCCTGGAGCCGATTTCCAGATGCTGTTGACTCTTTGTGTGCCTGAAAAATCTGTTCTCCAATTCAGAATGGTACTATGAATTGAGTCTAAATGCCGGTCCGAGCTGCTGAGGATCCCTTCCATCCAGCACCATAATTGCGTTGCCCATTCGCAGGTGTTGAAAATATGGTTCAAAGATTCTGGTTCTTCAAGGCACATGGGGCACTGAGAAGGTCCCACAAAGCCTTTCTTGCGAAGATTGTCCCAGGTGAGGGTCTTATTTCTCATTAAGAGCCGAAGGAAAGTTCTGATCTTGGGCCATAGAAGATTATCCCAAACTTTGCTACTCCAGGGCAGGATCTCTCCCTGTTCGTTCTTTTCTAAAATATTCCTGGCTTCTTTCAGTGAGAAATTTCCATTTCCCTTGAGACCCCATCTGAGTTTGTCATCCTCTTCCGTTTTTCTGATCTTTCTTTTTAGGATGCCTTCATTGAAAATTTGAGTTGTGTGGTTATTGTCCTCTGTGTTCTCACTGTTGAAGTTAATCCAATCCCTCCAATTGTCGTCCGTGTTGTGCTGATGCCAGTATTGGTTAACAGTGTATTTGCCTTGAGCCTGATATGCTTGCTTTATATTTAGCAATTCAGGAGAGTCGAGTTTGGGTAATTGTTGCCAGGCATCCTCCCAGAACAGTGCCAGCCTGTCGTTACGAATTTCCCAAAAGCTATTATCCTGGACGAGATTTTTATTCCGCTTGGCATGATTCCATATAGGTGAGCCGTCCGGGGTTTCCTGCAGTCTAATGAGATCCTGAGTGTCACAATCCGGGACATATTTTTCCTTCCAGTGCTTGGCCCAAGGTAGGGTAGGGTTTTCAATCCATCTCCACCATAATTTGGCTCCACAAGTGCGGTTGATAACCTCTGGATCAACGAGATTCAGCCCTCCCCTAGATTTTGACATGCACAGCTTGTTCCATGCAACAAGAGCCCACTTCTTCTTCTCACCATTTCCGCTCCAAAGGAAAGATCGCTGGATACTTCTTATTTGTTGCAGAATCCCTTTGGGAGCAGGGAGCAAAGAGAGGAGATAATGTGGAATGGCTTGAAGGACGGCTTTGGTTAAGACTAAACGACCGACTAGATTTAGAGCTCTGAAAGTCCAATGAGAACATTTCTTTTTTAGGTTGGCGAGGATTTTCTCCCAATGCTCTTTCTTCCAGGGTTTGAGAGTCAGAGGAGCCCCTAAATATTTCGAAGGTAGGGAACTAATCCTGAAATCTAAAAGCGGGGCTAGGTGAGATTGGACAGCTGGGTGGGTATTGAAAAAGAAGATGGTTGATTTAGAGAAATTAATTTCCATACCTGAGGCTTGGCTGAAAAGGTCAAGGATTTCCCTATAAGCAACTGCCTCCTTCACTGTGGGAGTTCCATGTAACATAGTGTCATCTACAAACTGTTGGTGTGTGGTGGCCCGAAGCGATCTTATAGGCTTAAGACCTTGTATTTTACCTTCCGCTTTCTTCTTAGCTATGGTTCGACTAAGGCCTTCCATAAGGATAATGAAGAGAAAGGGTGATAAGGGATCCCCTTGCCTGATTCCTCTGGAGGGAGCGAAGGGATCAGAGGGAGCTCCGTTGACAAGGACAGAATACCTTGGAGATCTGATTAGAGCCATGATCCACTTAATCCAAGTACTGCAAAAGCCAAACGCTTTTAGAATTGCCTCGAGGTATCTCCAGCTGACTTTGTCGTAGGCCTTTGACAGGTCCAGTTGCATAAGCATACCTGCTACTTTCCTTGAATGCAAGGAATGGATCATCTCCTGAGCTAAAAGGATGTTGTCGAAAATTTGTCTGCCCTCCACATATCCCGATTGCTCTTCAGAGATGATACCCGAGAGAATCGTTTTCAATCTGCTGGCTATTACTTTTGATATAATCTTGTATATGACATTACATAAGGCAATAGGTATGAATTTGTCAGGGGTTTTGGCTTCTTCAATTTTAGGTATGAGAGCAAGAAAAGTAGAATTGAGGGATTTGAGAATAGTTCCCGATCATATGGAATCTTCCACTGCCTCCCATACATCCTGTTTAATAGTACTCCAGCAAGCTTTGTAGAAATTGATAGTGAACCCATCTGGCCCAGGAGCTTTATCATTGGGCATGCTTCTGATAGCTTCCTCTGTTTCCTCCATGGAGATCTCCCTGCATAGGGCCCAGTTTTGGTCAGCGGTTATGATTTTTGGGATGGCTTCCGTCAGATCCTTGATAGCTTTCTCCCTGTTTACGTAAGGTTCCTGAGCAATCGATTTGAAGTGATCTGAGAGTAGTGCAGATATTTCATTGTGATTTTTTAGGATTTCCCCTGTATCATTTTTCAGTTCTAGAATTCTATTACTGCTTCTATGGTCTAGCACTGATCTGTGGAAGAATTTGGTGTTCATCTCCCCTTCTTTTAGCCACTGAATTCTAGATTTCTGTTTCCATAAGGTTTCTTCTTAAGAGCAGTGATTGTGCCATTGCTGCGAGAGAATCTTTTCCTGCTCCAAAGCTTCCGCACTAAGGTTTCCTGTTGTTCCTTCTTTGTGGATCTGCTCCAACTTATTCTCGAGAATTATCTTCTCCTGGAAGATATTACCGAAGACAGTCTTGTTCCATTCTTTTATTTGCTGTTTAGTCATTTTGAGCTTCTTTTGGAGATTGAACATTTTGGATCCACTGTACTCCAAAGGTTCCGACCACCATTTCTTTACCATCTCCTGGAAGTTGGGGTGGTCCAACCAGAACTTTTCAAACCGGAAAGGTCTATTCCTGGGGGTGCTGGAAACTTCCACAATGAGCGAGATTGGCCAATGATCCGATCCCCCGCTAGGAAGGATGTCTGATTCAACTGTGGTGCCGTCCATTATGATGCTTTCTGAGATTAAAAATCTATCCAGGCGGGAGGCTATGAGCTTATCACCTCCCCCTCGATTGTTCCAAGTGAAGGAGCCAGCTTTGGGGAAAACATCCACCAGTTTGGCCGTCTCAGTGAAGGTGGCAAAGGCTTCCGCATCTCTGCTTAGTTTTCTTAGACCTCCCTTTTTTTCCAACAGGGTTGTAATCATATTGAAATCACCCCCCAAAATGCACTTTGAACTTGGATATCTTCTGATTATTTTATGTAGGGTGTCTAAAAAGGATAGCTTATCTTCTAATTTCTGAGGACTATAAACATTGATACAGAGGAAGGAGTTAGAGTTACCTATGGGTTGAAATACGGTCGCCATGAAGTACTTGTTGGCTTCAGCCGAAAGCATCTGGATATTCCTTGCATCCCATATAGTGGCAAGGCCTCCTTCTCTGCCTTGACTTTCAATCTCTAGGATTTCCATGTGGCCTCCCAGTTTTCTGCATAGATTGGTGATGTTGGAGCTGCTGTATTTTGTTTCTTGTAAAAACATGATTTCTGGTCTATGACATTGAATCTTCCGCTTTAAAATCTTGTGTTTTGCCTGGCTGTTGAGCCCTCTGGCATTCCACGAGATTATCTTCATATAAAAACTGATTTTAAATGGAAGAAATCAAAGGTTGTGAGTGCCTTCATTTTCCCTGAATTTAACATGATCATGCCTAGCTCTTGTAGTGCTTCCCCACTTGTTTTTCGACCTCTTCTTTTCTTTTGTATGGAGCTGGATGTTTTCCATAGGGGGCTTTTCGAATGAGAACTGTTACCTTTCGCCACACCTAGCTTCCTTTTCTGCCTATCCATTAGAGCTTTTTGCCTTGCTATGAAGAGGTCATTAACTATTCTGAGCTCTTCCTCCAACACGTTTTCTATCCCGTTGGCTTTCCAGTTTTCAGCCATTGCTGGTAGGTTTAGACCTTCTCTTGCTAGCGCATTCTCCCATTCTTGATCTTCGCTGCCAGCATCACTGGTCAACATGTCCGTATCTTCCCCCGTATCCTCTGTTCTTTCCTAGATTTGAACCTCATCAGTAAAGTTCTCAGCCTGCAAGTCCTTCCCTGTGGGGGAGTCTTTTCCTTCATCCTCTGCTCCTGAAGTTGGAGCTTTGTGCTTTTCTTCTGAATCTGTTTCCGGGTCTAGGAGCACAAACGGGTTGTTATGGATATTTCTTACCCCGTTTCCTTTGATATTCTTTCGTCTATTTGCTCTATGTTTGGATTTGGGTTTGAGGAAGACTTCCGTATCTTTGTGGGCTTGAACTGAAACGGTTTCTTGCTCCTTCTTTAGCTTTGGGCAATCCCGTAACAGATGCCCATGTTCATGGCATTTTCGGCAGCGAAAGGGAATCTGCTCATAGTCAATATCCTGGAAGTATTCCTCGTCCTTGTATTCCAACCAGAGTCTTTCGTGAAGAGCTCCGGATACATCCATTTCGACGCAAATCCTGGCATAAGAAGTATATCTTTTCTGGAGAGTTGCTTCAGAGGCTTTGATGAAAGTACCTAGTTTGTCACCAATTTGTTTCAGAGCCGTCGAACCCCAATAGTCTATTGGAAGAGAAAAGAGACGTATCCAGACTGGGACTTGGGTGAAGGATTCCTTCTCCGGGGCAAAATTCGGCTTCCAGGGTCTCATGTACAATCCTGCTGAAGCCATAAAATACGGGCCACCTTCAAAAATGCGATCCTTGTCTTCTAGGTTGGAGAAGACCACAGTGAAGAAGCCTTTGGCTCCTAGGTGAAGTTGAACATCTCCTCGAGGTTTCCAGTGCAGTTTTATCCATTGACACAAAGCTTTTTCCAATGGCCAGATGCCCATGAACTTGCAGATGATGGCGCGTTCCGTCATGTGCTCCCTGTAAGCTTGGATTTATGGATCCGTGATGACTACCCGTAAGCTTTTGGTCTTTTTTGGTTTGTAGGCCCCATTACTTGGAGATATAATGTTGGGGTTTGAACTAGGTTCCCCCTCCTTATCCAGCCCGCCTTGTCTGTTTCATGTTTGCTTTCTTTCATCCTGCCCTTGTCGTTTCCTATTTTTTGAGGACTTGTTTATTACAGGAGTTTTGTCTTTAGCTCCTGTCAGGTTATCAGTTTCTGGGCCTGTGCCCTTCGTTGTTTCTTTAGTCTTGTTAGTGTTCCCTTGGGATTGAACCCTGTCTCCGTTTCCAGGTTGATTGCTGTTATCCAGCCCTGTAATTCTGACCCCTTCTTTTCTTTCATTATTCTGTTTCTATAGGACTATCTGCTTGAAGGTAGGGGCCCCACTGGACCCCTCCGCCTCCATACTACTGGACAACCACTGACCCCGACGAGTCAGGGCTGCAAGGCGAGAGAAAACCGCCTCCAGATCCGCGAGAAGCCCGACTTCTTGAGAGACTTAGCCGCGAAAGACTCACGGATGCCAGCGTTAGCTACAGTCAACGACTGTAGAGAGAGCCACAGCAAGAAACGAGCCTTGCACAAAGTGTCAAACCCTCACACATTCCTAGATTTTCTCAATCATTGGAGTTCCACAATTTGTTCCATAATTCCATAATATCTTGTTGATTTATTATTTAATATTGATCCTCATGTAGTAGGGAGAAAGTCCCTAAATTATATCCTCCTCCAAAGTTTCATAAACTGCCCAATATTCTCATAATATTCCACAAAAATAAATAATATGAGGTGCAAATATGAAATTATTCATAAACCTTCCTAATGAATATATTAAAGTTAAAATTACATTATCTAATGCAAAAACAAAGGTTTAATGTGCTGAAGGATAATCAGATGGTCCTTAATTTATGTTTAATTCAGAGGCATGGGCCTTAATTGATGTCTAATTTAGAGGCCCATCATACTCACTGTTGAAAGTGTTTCTCATCCTCTTAGCAACTTAGTGACCTCATTGTGCCTCATTCATGGTCTTGATGGCCTCTCTCTTGTGCATTAATAATATTGGCTGTAAGTTCTGCAAGGACAAGCCTAAAAAAATATTAGTGCAAAGAAAAATCATTCTTTCTTGATACCATTATCTTGCCTTCTTCTTTTCTTTTGTGGCTTGGATGATTGTCTAATGGCCCTAGAATTTTTTGTTTTGATTAGGTCTCTCTTAGGCACTGCCTCTTTTTGGTTTTTAGAAAAATTTGTTCACTTCTTCCTTCTTGTAGCAGCATTATTCCTTCCTGTAGCAGTCATTCCTTCTTCCTTTAGAGTCTTATAACTATATGGGAGTGATGAGAAATGATGTAGGTTTGTGAAAATGGAGAGGATGCTTTGTTTGTTTTTTTTTTCAAAAAAAATTCAGGGTGAGACAGAGTGTAGTGTTTGTTCTTGAAATTATGAAATGGGATGGATGAATGATGGATAGATAGTGAATATGAAGTGGATGGAGGGCTTGGATTTTTTTGGTGACTTGGCCTTTGCAAAAAAAAACTTCTGTTAACTGTTGTCCTCATTCCTGGAATTCACCATCCTTCATAATTTGACTTTTCAACATTGCATGAGTGAAGGAGTGCGCTACAATTAACTAGTTGAAGGCCGTTGAGACTGCTAACCCATGGTTAACTTATAAAACCTCATCTATCATGCACTGAAACCAAATTTCTAACTATAATATGCTCAAGAGAAGAGGTCAATAATATTGCATACCTGTACCTAACTGATGGTTGTTGGAGAGACAAGCATGTTGTTGCTAAGTCAATGTTGTTGTGTTGCTAATGACTCAGGTATATCAACTTGACTGCCTTTTTCTTTTTCGTTGATCTAATTTTTCTGATGGGTTGTCTTCTTGTTGATGCATAGGTGTTGGGGGACCTATATCAACCTTCCCTAAATAATATCTAACCTTTTCACCAATTTCTCCATCATATTGCCTCTTGTAGCTTCTTCTCGGCCTTCTTGTAGAGATCTTGTAGTAATTCAGAACTTCCTGTAGATATTAACAATTCAGGACAACCTCTTGTAGCAGACTTGTTTTGTCTGTACCTTCCAAATGGTAGAATGGATTGACTTGAAATTTTCTGAGCATGTTGCCATCATCATTATGCCCCTTCCCATTAAAAAAAGTGGCCAATGAACGAATGAATATTGAGATAAATTAAAAATGGCTGAAGTTGTTGGAGGCTGATTTCTCAGAAACTATGCATTGGAATTGGTTGAAATTCCTTGGGCATGTTACCATAATCCATATGCATCTCCCCATGAAACAACTTTTTAAACGGATGCATGAATATCGATAAAATTTGAAAATGGTTGTAGGTGATAGAGACCCATTTCTTGACAACTGTGGACTGGAATTTTTTGAAATTGCTTGAGCATGTTACCATTATCCATATGCATCTCACCCTAAAACAGTTTGGAAAATGGATGAATGGTTTGCAAGATATGGCAGAAAAGGTTTTCATCTCTATGTATTTCTGTTTCCTGTAAAGATCCCGTAGTAATTCAGGACAACAAGCAAACTGAATGGGAAAAGCTTGAGAATGATGGATGTATGGTGGAAATAGATGAGGGTGATGGATTGGCATGGCCTTGGCCTTGTTGGAGAATTTGAAAAAAGGAGGAGAAAGTCAAAATTTGACATGTTTTGACTAGGCTTGACCAATTTTTTATTTTGGTACCAAGTTGTTTTTGTTGCTTGCAGATGTTGGAGAGTACATGCATTCCTCAAAAAGATACATGGAGCAAAGAATTTTTTTTTTTCTTCTTTTTTTTCTTCTAGGCCTAGTAGGCGCCTCAATGAGGTTTTCAACTAGTAGGTCTGCCTAGGCACCTTAAAGGAGGTTTTCACCTAAGATATTTTATTTTTTCTCTGTTTTCCAACCCATTGACCGTCTCATTGAGGTTTTCAATCAATGATCCAATCCGAGGTGCCTCAAAGGAGGCTTTCACCTGAGATTTTACTTTTTTCTCTAATTTTTCATTTTTTTCTACCCTGCTCTACTTGAAAAGTAAAATCATTTTCAAGTATAAGAATACTTCCAATGGAGCCATGTGCACATCAAGATGACAGAAAAACTGATGTGTAGGCTTGAAATGTATGTTTTTACATGCACCTAAATTTGAGTGATCAAATGCTTTGACTTTGATGATATCAAACACAATTGAAGAAGAGAGTATTGTTGCAACTTAGTGATTGTCTGGAACCATAATTCAATATAGTTGTGATGTCCCTAGTCCACTTGCTGATCTGGATCATTCTTCATGTCTTCTTCTATCATGACCTTCAAAACTTCCTATTTTTGTTGATTTTTCTCTTGAATACATGGAGGATTTGATGGTAACCATGAGGGAGCTTTCTCAATCTCTGATTTTGATGTCTGCACTTCATAAAGTGCAACCCATGGTTCTTTGATCTTCTCTTTTGAATATTCTTTTTCTACATGTTGTCCTTCAATCATATCAAGATAGAATTTTTTTGCAATACTCTTCCTGAGCTATGGTGAATACACTTGAGCTCAAGTGGAGATTTTTGGAAGTGTTGTACCTCAATATTGTAAGTGGACTGAGCTACTTCATTGTGCGGGTTTGGAAATGGTGGTACAAGTAGTTGAGTGTGAGTGGATATTTGAGATGGATGTGGCTGGGGTTGCAGTTGTGGTGGAGGTGAATGGTAGGGATAACATGGAGTTGGATATGGGGGATATTGAGGAAACTATTGAGGATATTGTGGATGGATCCCATAAGTTCCTTACCAACCTTATTGCCAAGATTGGTTTTTTAGTTGAGATGGCCAATGTTGCCAAGGAAAGGGTGTGTTCCAATTACATTGGAATGGATGTACATAAGTTTGAAATTGTGAATTAGGCTCTTGCCTCATATCAGGTTGAATAGGTTGACTTTGTCCTCTTGAATGGTAGGGATAACATGGAGTTGGGTATGGAGGATATTGAAGAAACTATTGAGGATATTGTGGATGGCTCCCATAAGTTCATTACCAACCTTATTGCCAAGATTGGTTTTAGGGTTGAGATGGCCAATGCTGCCAGGGAAAGGGTGTGTTCAAATTACTTTGGGATGGATGTGCATAAGCTTGAAATTGTGAATTAGGCTCTTGCCTGATACTAGGTTGAATAGGTTGGCATTGTCCTCTTGGAGCTACATAACATAGTTGCATTGGCAATTGACTTGCTCCATTGTCCTCCTGGTAAACTTCCTTCAACCTTGGTAATGATGGACAATATTTAACATCATGTGATTCTACACGAACAACAGAAATATGAACATCTTCTTTATTTTCATATTTCATTCTTAACATTTCTACTTGTTCAACTAGATTGCTAAGAATTTTTGTTTTAAATTTATCAAGCAAATTTCCAAGTTTATCTTGACTTACCTATCTTGATGTTGTTTGACTTACTCTTGTCCTTCCTCTTGATATGTGTTTGCATGTTTCACAGATTTCATCAAATGATAATTGGTATACATCACGTCTACTCATGAGATCAAGGAGATCAATCCATTCATCCATAATTGTTCTAAGTAAGATGGTTTTTACTATGTCGGATCCTAAATGATGTAGTTTTTCCCTCTTAACATTATACATGAACCTTTCTATTAGATCCTCTAGAATCTCATCTTATTTTTTATTCATTCTAAATATTTCTTCTTTAAGATCATGGCCTTTATATTATTCTAGAAATATATTCAGCATATCATTCCATGATCTTATTGAATTAGTCCCTATACTCATGAACCTTTTAAGAGCTCTATCCTTCAATGTTGCTGGAAACAATCTCAATTTTTGAGTTTTTAATAAGTAACCATAAGGTCTACAAACAATTTCAAATTCAAAGAGAAAGGTTTCTGGATCCTCTGACCTTAAACCATGAAATTTTGGAAGAAAATATGGAGGGATGTTCTTCAAGTGCACATTGATATCAGTATTTTGAATGCGAAATCCAAGAGGATCTTCCTCATTGTCATCATCTCCATTAATTTATTCTACATTATTTTCCAAATCTTCTTCTTCTACCTGCAAAAGTGAATGGCGATGTACCTCTTACTGCACCACGTGATCAATGGGGGGGTGGGTTGGAGTTGGAGAATTTTTTGTTTTTAAGATTGAATGAAAACACTAATGCAGTGCACTTTTCTATTTTTGAAATGGAATATGCCTAATACATTTTTTTTTGTTGAAACAAGTAAAATGAAATCAATCAACTAGGGAAGAAAACAATGCATACTTTGACACCTCCCCAGCAACAACACCAAAAAGTAGTGAGCCTCAGTATTGCAACAAGAATGTTGCAACTCCCATGGCTACCGACTTTAAATTATCAACCAAGGGTTCGTACAAACTTAAGAAGTATCGTCACTATATGTGCAGAATACATTGTGTCCTTCATTTGCTGTCATGATGTAATGGAGTGCATGTATTGAAATCAAACGCTAAACTAATTGTAAAAATGAACTGAAATGGAAACCTTAACCTATCGCAAGAAATAAAGTACAAGGAAAGAAATATATTCTAATTGCATAAAGAGCATGAACTAAATGTAAAAGAAACATAACTTAACCCTATTTATCACATGTGATAATTTAAACTAACTAAGCATGGAATCTAATCTAGAGGCTGCTAAAAGATGTGTGCATGAATAAATATAAAATAACCTTTTCCATTTTATCTTTTGGCTTGAAAAATGTAAATGATAATCTTTCTTGGTTCTTTCGCAGGGAAGACAGGTGCAGAGGAAAAGGAGTACAATGCTTCAGATGTCTTGGAGGGAAATTAGGGGCCTTATCCTAGCTTCTAGTGATGATTTTTCTCAATCAGACCACTAGAGGTTTTCCTATAGGATGTCTACAGGAAGTACTAGTTCCTATAGGATGTCTACAGGATCCTCTGTTTTATTACAAAAAGTAGGCTGAAAACTTAGGAAGTGTTCTAGAAGGTGGAATGGAGCTTGGGAAATGTGGATAATAGAAGAATAAGGCATGGAGGTGGTGGAAACTACCCAAACTCAAGTAAGGGCTTCAAGATGGGTAGATTTGCTCGATGGAAATGGCAATTTTTGCTTATAAAACAAGAATTCAGATTGAAACATTAGTTGATTTTGGCAACATGGGTCGATGAGGCTTGGATGAGGTAAACAAGATGAGGTTTGCCTGCAACAACATGCATTATCTTCTACATCTATCCACAAATTCCTCTATACATGGGAAATATTTATTAAACAACGGAAAATTACTAGTCTAAAAATTAGAATTTCAAGAACTAGTGAGCTAGTAGATCTATCAAATGCCTAACCTAATCAAGTGAAAATGAAATGGGGTAAAAGAATTTATTAAATAGATTTTTTTTTTATCTAATTCAATTGGAACCAACTCTATTGAAGCTCGTTAGTGTGCACTAAAAAATATAAAAAATTTACTCTTTTTTGCTAAAAAGGAGCTCCATAAATCTAGATTTGGGAATAAGAAAACTAATCCAAGTAGCTCAATGATTACTATGACCTTACAAAGCTTTAAAAAGGATGAAATGATGCTTTTGATCCTGAAAAAGAACTTACATCAACCATTTAACCCAACCCTACAACAAGAACTCGTTAATACTAAATGCAGAAAGAGAAATAAACAAGAACAAGAGATGCATGTGAATAAGAAGTGAAAAGAATTAAAAAAACTGACACAAAAGGGCCCTCAGGCTCTTTGGATGGCCAAGCCCAAGAAAACTTAGAGACCTATGGAGGAGAACAAGATTTAGAAGTTTAATATGACATCGATCTTCATTATTTTCATCAATACCATTACGTCCCTGCAAGAAAATACAATGGAGCTGCAAAAATATGAGTTCTCTCCACAGGAAGACTAATGAAAATCTATGCCTAGAGGAAAATTCAACTTGGCACTTGTACAAAATTATTAAGAATCATTTCCCATGAAAGGAGGAAGCTTTCCCCACCAAAATCCCTTGTTTAAGGGATCTCGTTCCCAATACTAGGAATCTGCATTAAATGGCAAGGAACACATTCCTAGATTTTCTCAATCATTGGACTTCCACAATTTGTTCCATAATTCCATAGTATCTTATTGATTTATTATTTAATATTGATCCTCCTGTAGTAGGGAGAAAGCCCCTAAATTTTCTCCTCCAAATCTTCATAATTTGCCCAATATTCTCATAATATTCCACAAAATTAAATAATATTAGGCACAAATATGCAATTATTCATAAACCTTCATAATGAATATATCAAAGTTAAAAATACATTATCTAATGGAAAAATAGAGGTTTAATGTGTTGAAGGATAGTCAGATGGGCATTAATTTATGTTTAATTCATAGGGATGGGCCTTAATGTATGTCTAATTTAGAGGCCCATCACTCATGAAGGTGCTAAGGTAGACCCTAGAAAAATTAAAACCATTAAGGATGGAAAATCCCCACATCCATAAATGATCTATGAGGATTTATCTAGTTGACATGGTATTATCACAAGTTTGTTAAGAATTATGGTAAAACAAAACCCCTAACAACATTACTAAAGAGAGATGCATTTTCTTGGACTCCAGAAGCAACGAAGGCCTTTGAATATGTTTAAAAGGAAATGTGCCAGGCACCGGCCTTAGCTACACCAAACTTCAAAAAAACCTTTATTATGGAATGTGATGCCTCAAGAAATGGGATGGGCAATGCTTTAATGCAATAAGGAAAACCCATTTCTTTTGAAAGTTGTCCAATCAAAGGAAAGTATTTACACAAAGCTATTTATGGGAAGGAAATGTTGGAAATACTACATGCACTTAAAATATGACGACCTTACCTAATGGAAAGACACTTCAAGGTAAAAACAGATTATGACAGTCTTAAATACTTTTTCGAACAAAGATTATCTTCAAAAGAGCAACAAAAATGGGTCACAAAGATGTTGGGTTCTGATTTTCAAGTCATCTACAAAAAAGGGAAGCAAAATGTTGTTGCATATGTGCTCTCAAGAAAGGATGAGGATGTGAAATCATTGCTTTGTGCCATCTCTATCATCCAACCAGATTGGATAAATGAAGAAAGTGATGAACTGAAGAATGACGAAGAAGTGTGAGCACTCATTCATAAGTTGCAGCAAGATCCCAATATATCTAATACATTTAGATGGAAATATGATTCGTTATGGCACAAAGATCACTTATACATCTGTAAGAATTCTGTTGATGTTTCTAGATCCGCCAACATGTGAGAGGATCTTCCCGGCAATAAGTCCCACTCAGACCTCAAACTGTTTTGTCTAGGATTCCTAGTAGCGGGTCATACGGTAATGCCTTGACTACGATTTTGCACAGAGGCAAGTAACATAACTCTATTGGTAGAAAGGGTGTGATAGCTACACTGAGCCAAGGAAGGTTCATGAGAGGTTCTAACACATCGGGGTTGAGATGAGTGCACCCCTTGGAAACACGTGATAGCATGCAGTCAAGTAGGGAACACACGAGTGAAGATGCATCACAACATGGAAGGAAAGTTAGCAAGCAATACAAAGTGATGGTTAAACCGACCAAACATTTTAGAAAGATTCGTACATACTTATACAGAATAGTATATACATGCATGCATAAGTAAAAAAATACATATATCATTTAGAGTAAACCAGATAGCTATAATACAATACAACATATGCATGAAACGTGCTATCTCTTGTTATATTGAGAAGTGTAAGTTCCAGTCATACAATACATCCATGTCCATCCACTAGTTCTGGTATCGGAACATTATAGTCACAACCGCCTGCTCCTCCAAAGACATGTACTAGCTCTGCGCAGTGGAGAAGTCAATGCTCGTTACAGTACTATCCAAGCTCTCTCCAAGATAGTCTTATCAAAATCTTGGCTAACCAAAAGCCTATATAATGAGTTATGAGGGACTATTTATAGCAAAGGGTGGGGTGACCCTTGACATTCCCCTTTGTGACAGTTCATCTACCCTCATGACTCTTCATCTACTCTATGATTGTTACATCCAACTATCGACACTTGAATTACAATTGACAAGACATTACATTACAATGCACATGTACCCATGTGAGAGAAATGGCTTGAGCAAGCCATGCTAGACATCACTATGACTTAGACAACCATGGCAATCCAACTCCTCAACATCCTCGCGTTGATCGATAGTAACATACCGATGCCAAGATTGGTAGTCCTTAATGGTGTTCGTGTGCTCCAAGGTGACATCTTTCTGGAACCTGACTCTTGCCTCCATATCATCTCAGTACACTGCTTGGGATCTTTTTTCCAACTCATTTGTAAGAATGCACATCATTGTCTTCAATGCAGTCAGACCAACAACAGACTTGTGCATGATGTCTACACTGATGGGAAAGTCTAGGCTTGTGGAAATGCACATCAACTTATTGAAGTATGAGTCAAGCTCTAGTCAGACATGTGCCTTTGTCTTCACCTATTTGAGAGTCCCAATAGATTAGATCACATGTCTGCACACCACAACATCCATATTCTTGAATACACATGCATGGGAAGCTTGTATGCTAGTGATGAGCTGCGGGATCTCTTCATAGTTCTGGATATGACTCCAGATACATGCCTTCAGCTCTACCGCACTAGACCTCATCATCTTAGGTAGGTGAAGTGGGGTTCCCTTGTATCGCATCGTCCATGTTTGCATGTAATCAACAACATCATGCAAGTTCATCAAGATATGTGCTCTTCTAGCACATCGCTGCTACCATCCGTTGATATGGACAATTACGTTATGGATGGTGCCAAACTTGGAGTACAATTCTTGCATAACTGTGTAAAGGGAGAATACTTCATCAAGTAATTCCTTCTTCAGTGAATCAGCTCAGGCAGACATTGCCACCAACTCTCCTCCTTGCTTGGTCGTTTGTAGCTCCTTAGCCATTCGCTCATTCTCAACTATTGGAAAACAAACACTTGAGCTAGTGGCTTTGGCATACACTTTGATTGCATCAGCCAAGGATGTTGGATGTTTGCACATGTTAGACACAATTGCTCATTCCTCAACTTGCGCAGGAGATGTAAGATCATCCAGAGTTGACACTCTATGAAACTGCACAACTCTATGTTGAGACTCATCAAATGAGATGTTGTGCATCTCTCCTTTCGACTAATCTCCAAGGATCTCAGTGCCTCCTTGGTCACTTGAGACTTTTTCATCATCTGGATATGGGGAACTGGGTAAGTGGACCTCTTGGTGATGAGGCATGAGGTAAGTGTCCTATTCCAATTCCTGCTACTCCATATCCGTATCCAACTATTGAAGTGCTTGCTCTATCTCAAGAGCAAAGTCCTGCTCTTGCGATGGTTCACCCTATCTGCCTGATGTCAGCTATTCTTATGAATCCACTACCTGTACGGGTGTTTTTTCATTTATTTGCACATGTTGTGCCCCTTGTTGTACTTGTTGTTGTTGCGCTTCCCTCTCCTATTTGCACAACTCTTGTTCCTTCCTAATTTCCTCCTTCAGCTCATGCAACTCCTTCTCTGTTTCCTCCATTCTTCTCTTATCCCTCTGCGTTTGTGTGATTCTCTTGTTGCAATATTGCCTCTTTGCCTCTATAGCCATAGTTTCTTTCTCTACTAATGGATCTGCTCAAAACTTGCAACTTTTCTCTTCCTCCGTGCAATCGACAATCTTCATCTTTCCCTTGTCATGCACTGATATGCTTGCCTCTTCTGCTACTATTGTTGGTGCTGGTGCTCTCCAGGATGCTGCTTCATGTTACTTTGTAACCACTCCACAATGAAGCTGACCTATTTATTGGGTCTGGAGAAACTATAGCAATATCTCCATGGGTCCTCCTCAACCCAATGAAATCCCTCGTGGATCCAGTTGAACTGTACTCTCGTGCAGTGATCTTCAGAGGTCGAATGGATACTTCTTCACCTCTTCTACATTGACATCCACTTACTTGAAACTCCATATCTCATATAACCCAATTTGTAATGGAAAAGCGGGCCAAGGTGCCTTCTTTTTCTTATGGTGTAGTCTAGTCGTCAATCCTATCGAGATGTGATATGATACTTCCAGCATGAAGAGTATGTCCAAGGAAAACTTCGATAGAAGATGTAGAGGCTTCTCTATGTTGAACATTCGTATGAAGGTGCCAAAAGGTGAGGCATACCAATTAGCAATGTCTATCAGTGCCTCCATTGCTTCCTTCGACATACAGGGTGGATCCTGTTCGAATATCACCTTGTAAACTGGGGTGAAAAGATGATCAGACAGTCGTGTGATAACTCCTCTGATGCTACATTCAAACAACAACTTGCAATATGTGTTCACAACAGTCTTCGCTGGTGACCATGCCAACTCCAAGCCCAGGGAATCCTGTCAAGCAAAAATTGCAACTAAGATGTAGGCGGACATGTAGATCTATTCTTGCATACCTCCAAGTGATTTTCAAGCCTTTGTTACTTGTTTCTTCAGTTGATTAACCAACATGTCGGACCAGTTACATGATTTTCCTTCTCTAGCTAGCTGGTCCAGCACGATCACCTAACTCTGTGGGAAGTTTTCTGTGCTTTCTTGGCCATAAAGTTGACATCAATACCTCTCTTCTGTGCAAACCCCTTCACCACAAGTCTAGCTTTGTACCTCTGTTTTCCTCCATCTTCTTCCTTCCCCCTGTAAACCCATTTATTCTGCAATGTAGTTTTACCTGCAGGCAACCTCACTAAGTCCCAAGTCTGGTTATGCATTAAGGAGTCCATCTCTTCTTCCATGGCTACCTCCCACTTCTTCCTGCTTTCAACCTGCATTGCTTACTCATAACATTCAGGTTCACCAGAATCAGTCAACAATAAATAATATAATGAAGGAGAGTGTCGTTCAAGAGGTCTACTTATCCTGGTAGATCTTCTAACACCACTTTCAAGTGTTTGGGGTGCCTTTTTCTGTTGTGGTGGTTGTTGTTGTTGTGGTTGTTGATTATTATTATTTTCAGGCACCTTTACCTTTTCAGTGATTTCATCAAGAACTGCGTATTCCTTGTTTTCTTTTTCCTGTTTCTTTTCCTGCAAGTGATTCTTATACAAGACCTTTTCATTGAATATTACATCTCTGCTCCTAATGATTTTTGTGATTTTCATAATCATATAAGCGATAACCAAAATCATTAACACCATATCCAATAAAGGTACATTTCTTTGACTTTGCTTCAAGCTTTGTTCTATTTTCTTTATCAATATGGACAAAGGCCTCACAACCAAAAGGCTTTAAAATAGAGTAAGTTACCTTTTTACTTGTCCATGCTTCCTCTGGAACACCACCATCCGAGGAACTTGAAGGCCCTTTGTTTATTAGATAAACAACAGTATCTACAACATATGCCCAAAACTGTAAAGGCAATCCTGCATGCAATCTCATGCACCTTGCACGCTCCATGATTGTCCTGTTCATCCTTTCTGCCACACCATTTTCTTGTGGTGTTCTTGGAACTGTCTTCTCTCTGCAAATTCCATGCTCTGAATAGTACCTATCAAACTCTCTGCTGCAATATTCGCCTCCATTGTCTGATCTAAGACACTTCAATTTCTTTCCTGTCTCAATCTCAACCAAAGCTTTCCATTTCTTAAAAGTATCAAATACATCAGATTTATTCTTAATACAATAAATCCAAGTTTTTTCTAGTTGCATCATCAATAAAAGTAACATAATAACGAGAGCCACCGAGAGATGATACCTGAGCAGGTCCCCATACATCTGTATGCACAAGCTCTAATTTTTCACTCTTCTTTTCTTTCCAAACTCTGAGAAATCTGACTCTTTTCTGTTTTCCATAAATGCAATTCTCACAGAAGTCCAAATCAACATTCTTCAAATCCGGCAACAAATTCCTTGAGTGAAGAATCTTCATCCCTTTTTCACTCATGTGTCCAAGCCTATGATGCCATAATGCTGCATCTGCTCCTTTGGAAGTTAAAGCATTAACAGAGTTAGAAATGCCATTGCATAAATACAATGTACCAACCTTTTCGCCTTTTCTATTACCAAGGCTCCTTTGGTGACCTTCCAAGCTTTATCTGTGAAAGTTGTCAAACAACCTTCACCGCCTAACTGCCCTGTTGAAATCAGATTTTTCTTTAGATCTGGAACATGCCTTACCTCCTTTAGTAGCCATTGGTTTCCATTCTGTTGTTTTACAAGAAACTTACCCATTCCAACAATTTTACAGGGTTTATCATCACCCAAACGAACTTGTCCAAAATCTCCTTGAACATAGTCATGAAAGTATTTCTTATCAGGTGTGGCATGGAATGAGGCCCCTGAATCTACCACCC
Organism: Pinus taeda; assembly: GCA_000404065.3. Taxonomy (NCBI): domain Eukaryota; kingdom Viridiplantae; phylum Streptophyta; class Pinopsida; order Pinales; family Pinaceae; genus Pinus; species Pinus taeda. Next base: position 203,331 of record APFE030319875.1, read on the forward strand.
AGGAATCATTTATATTTTCTAAAGAAAGAATCAAAGCATCTTGTAACACCTCACCTGTCACATTTGCTTCATGATTGTTTTCTTGCTGTGAATCTCTTTCTTTTCCCTTCCGAGATCTACAGTGTTTCTTTAGGTGTCCTTTCTTTCCGCATTTCCAGCACACTATCCCCGATCTGGACTTGGATCTGCCTTTCCTTGATTTACTGCGATATCCTGAGCTCTTTCCTTGTTCCGAGTGCCTTTCTATCGAGAAGGTTCCATTCTTCATCGTCCATATCCTTCGGCTTCTTTGTTTTTCCGCCCAGTGGTAGGTATAGGTCTTTCTGATACAGATAATCTTCCATCTGCATCTTTCACAACGAGAAGTTTTGGCCGTTAAATTTCTCGACCCTAAACTTACCATTTTCCGCCATTGCTCCCACTCGAACTAGGAACCCTTCTTTCCTGTGAGTTTATCAGCGAAATAGACCTTCGGATCTGATACCAGTGGTTAGAA
>APFE030319875.1:208516-252772 GCA_000404065.3 Pinus taeda
GGAAGTTCAGGACCGAAAAACTGCTAAAAATAGTAAGTTGTGCTACAATTAAGGAAACTGAAAATGCTGAAAGAGACAATTGTGGGGGTCCAAATGGGATAGGTGGGTGGCCACCAACATCCACCTGGATCAGTGGAACCGTCCTCTAGGTTCGTCCAGTCCCAGTCTTCAACAAGCTCCTTCCATAATCAATACCATGATATCTCCAAGCATATGAGAGAACATCAAAAGTAAAGGAAATACCGGTTTCCTGAACTTGGGGAAGTGCTTGAAGCACAGGGATTCTTCAGACTTAATCAAGGGATAATCTCAGTATTGTAATTCTATATCTTCTCTCCTCCTTAAGGCCTTCCCATTGAAGTCTTTTTATACTTCTCCCAAATTAGTTTTTTAGTTGGGAAATAGTTGGGCATAGTTGGGCCACAGGCACTAATAGGTAATCAACAGGTAAAACCCATGCTCTCCACCCATAATTAAGGAAATTTAATTTTTTTAAGTGTTTTAACACATATATGCTGGTTGGGTATAGAATAACTCGCATGTACATGCTTTTAACATAGGGCAAAGTAGCATACAAGGAGTAAAAAAATGTTTTTAAAATATTTGGACCATGTCTGGAAGGAGGGGTTTCCCTAGGCCATAAACCAAGCATCACAAATACAAAGGGTGATGTTTGGAGCTATAATAGATGCCCCCTAATATATGAGGTCAGAAGGGGAACATGATGGCTGAAACGTATTAAGTATATGGAAAGGAAACCTATTAAAAAACTAAGAAGGACTTCACCAGATTTCAGCCTACCAAGCAAGCAAAAGAAGATCAGAAAGAAAGAACTATCTAAGGTAGGCATACCCATGCTCAGAGAAAGTAATGCATGTACGCATATCAAGTACAAGTGGATTCACTATGTATACAAGTATAAGGAACTGAAAGTACATAATAGATCATCTGATCATGATCGAACAAGTACATGTATGAATATCACATATAAGAAGATGATCAATGAAGCTGAAAGATGAAGCTAATCACTGATGTCAAAAACTGATCCCAATAGTACCAAATGAACATGATGGAATAAGATGATACTACATCGCAACTCGTATGCCAGCATATAAGATGTCGTTGTGAAGGACTGCAACATATAAGGTGGAATGGTGTCAACTAGCAGCAACAAGAGCAACTGACAAGTGAACCGAAGAATGCTGATGCAACCTGAGGTCTTCACCGACCGCCGTGGTACATTTCTACACAATGGGAATAAATGATCTGAATTCGACCATGTGAGAAATCAATTGATTACCGATCATTGATGTATACCATTAACAAACGTGAGACTACTCACCGATAATGATAATGAGAGTCAAGGTACCCAGTACAATCTAACAAGTGCGAATAGATGAGATGAAGTCGAACACTTGTAAGAATCTATCAATCAGGAGACAATGATGGTTTCCCACTATCGATAGTGAAGGATCTGCCACCGATGACTGCAAACCCCAAGGTATTTTCTAATGGACTCTAGACCTTTGCCCCAGAGAAATGAGTCGTAGTTGATAGGGAAAGATCCGCTAGAAGGAAGGCATTAAGGCATCCTTCATCAATCTAGTGCGAATGTAACCCATAGGCCAATAATTTGGAAGGAATCAGACAAAAAAATATGTAGTAACCTGACCGAAGCACATTTCTAGCACATAATAGAAACCCTCTGAACCAACCAATAATGAAATCTGACATAGAGGCGAGGAATCCACCAATAGGGTCAAATGGAAACTAAGGCACTACATGAATCCCAATGTGTGATAATGAAAGCTGATGTCAAACATAAGGGAAGCCACTCAGTCAAAGACCCATGATACTGATCAATGTTGAGCACAAGGTGACCTATCAATAACGAAAATAGGGCCAAGGTGTGGCTCTAGGCCTGTCCTCAAAGCAATATGTCGTCGTCGATAAGGTCAAGACCTACAAGCAAGAAGTCAATGGAGACCTTCTCAAACCGGCACAAGAAAAGTACCAATATAACTAATGTGATGATAGACAAGACACTGACAACCAGGGATGGCCGACTGAAAAATAAGTCAAGAGACACCGCAGAGAGGCCGACTCAGGACTACTTCCCTTGAACAAAAGCACGACTCAAATGATGACTATGTGGCAGCATATGATAACTCTGTATAAGCTCATCATGCAAGAGGCATGAATGAACTCTCCATATGATTGGAAGAGATAACCAATTGGAGGAGAACTGACTCAATAACAAGGTTAAGGCGTACCTAAGTTAAGCTAAATCCCACCCAAATGGAGGAGATGCTTTGTTCGAGTGCTTTGTTCAAGGGTGACACAACTGACTCTAGCTACCAACAATAAATGGAAATGTTGTCTCATTCCCGCTCTTTTTGGAATATTTAATTTTTTTGTATTTTTCTTTAAGCTGGAAAAAGAATGCTATAGTACAGTGGAAAGAACGAGTGTCAGTGAAACAGATGATCTAGTTCCTAGAAAGGGAACATTCCTATGCTCCATGCAGGGAGGTGAAATTGGTCAAGGACACTCAATGGCATGTTCCTTCCACGGGTCTCAAGGTGTCTCAAGATGCAGAAGCTAAGGGATTGCAAGTTTGATTTTGTAGACATCATGGTCAAAAAGTGGCTTAAACACGAGTCCAAGTGACGTCGGCTCAAGGCCAAAAGGTGCAAATGGTCAAAACGCAATGCAGTAGTACATCTCAACACAAAGGAGCCTCTAGGGTATAAGGCTAGAATGAAGCGAAGAAGCAAAGAGGAATGAGTCTTCAATGCACAAGTCATGGCGGGACTAGAGAGGACTCCCGGGCCTACTCAATGAAGCAACATGGGCAACCAATGTCAGTGAGGTGCTAACTACGATGCCCAGGAAAAGGATGGCTCTACCATTGTGTCATGATTTAAAAAGTCGGTGAGTGAAGATGGTTTATGAACCATAACACGATGGGATCGACCCTATGGAAAGTGTATCAACAAATGGAGGCTAGTATGAAAAATGCAATGGAAAAATGGCTTCCCTAACCTATATGTCAATGAGTAAATGATACCTGCCATGACAGGTCAACAGTCATGGAACTGATGTGAAATCTTCGAAGAAGCCTCCAAAAATTCCTAAAAAAACAATCTATTCCTCACAATCCAAGCTCACAAGTGAAAAGATTCATGAGACAAAAAAAATCAAGTTTTGAAAAAATTTGACATTTTCAAAGCTTATAAAATGACTTTTTGACTCACCATTGTTACCATTTGTGTTGAGGGCAAAAGCTGTGGAGAAAAAGAAGCAAACTTGCCCCCCAAAGAATCTAACCATTCAAATTGGCTCAAAATCATCAAGTAACCCCCAAACCTAGCTTGCATCAATTTGTTATTGTTTTTAGAAATTTTAATTGAGGTTTTACCATTGTATTTCAACGCAGTGTATATGCAGGTTGGTTATGAGAAACACGTGTATACGCAGGCCCTACATGTGACTGTGTATGAAATGGACCCGCGTATACGCGGTTTGAAATTAAAACATAAAAAACTAACAGTTAAACTTGATTTTCTTTCAGGATGACAATCACCTGGAGGGAAAGGGAGCATGCTACTGTTGATGATGAGGTTATGAATGATCAACAGACCTTAGATGCATTGAGGGGATGCGATTTATTAAAAATTTTAAAAATGACAAATATGAAGGCAAACACCCACTTGCTTGAAATGTTAATCCACTATTGGATTATCGAAGATGATGCATTCATGATTGATCAAATGCCTTTAAGGATAGAGATAGAAGATATTTACTTTATCACTGGTATCTCCTAGAGAGGAGAAGTGGTACATTCAACTGAATGAACATGAGGCAGTCTTTCAGTGGAAGACTACATGCATATATACTATTCAGGGCATCTGGAGAAGATTGGAAGCCAAATTTCAATCAAACATGTAGAGAGTTTGTCCCTGAGGTTCTTACTATTTACCATAGCTAGGATAAACAGATCAGCCTCATTGCACCAAGCGTCACGACTATCCATGAGCTTGGTTGTAGATTGTCTCACTACTGCGTTTGACTGGTGTACACCTCTTCTGACCAATATGAAGAGTTAGCTATCCTCCATTCAGAAAGAACAAACCAAGAACTTCAGATATGGGACCATTTTGTGTTTCTTATTCTTTGAGAAGGTTCCAGGGTTACGTCCCAGAGTATCAGTTCCTATCAGTAGCCCTCGAGATCCTCAGATGGGTAGGTGGGCTGACCTGATGAAATGCCTTGGAGGCGGAGACGTACCTAGGACTACTTTTGAAGATGATTTCTTCTCTTGGTTGGAGCAACAAATCATCGTTGTGGAAGACTATCCCTATGCTGGCATGGATTTCAGGGGAGATCCGGATCTAGCGCTACCACCAGACACAACATGGGGAGAGATAGGTAACCATTTTTTTAATTTTTATCAATTTTTATGATTTTTATGTTTTTCAAATATGAAAATGAACTTAAAGATATTTTTGATGGGTTTAAATGACTGATATAATGATCATGCTCCAGATGAGGGTCTGGTACGACCAGACAGATTTCCGTGGCATAGGCATCGCAAAAGAGGTGCCGAAGAGACCACTGTAGAGACTAAGAGAGTCTTATACGCAATCTAGAATATCTACAAGAGGATATGCAGCGCCGCGTGGTAAGAGTGCCACGCAATTGGGTTCACCTTTTTCAGCGTGTGGCCAAAGCAGTGGTCACCTACTTAGCCGCTCTTCTTGAGCCGGGTCATTAGATGTACTGGACATGATTATTGACATTTTAGTCCCAATTTTGTATATTATTTTTGAAACACTTTATGTACACACAGGCGATTTTATGATATATATATATACAGTTCTGACTTTTTCATGTTTATTTTGATGAATGAATGATGTGCCAATCTAAAGCTTGATTAGTGATAGAATATGCTAATGAATTGTCTAATCATGGAATGTGAAAATAAGTAATATAAACAAATGATCTTTGCAACACCCTCACTCTCAAATATTGGTGATATAAATAAGGATCCCGAACCCGATAAATGTTATTTAATTGTGACACTACTAGTTGTGAATCAAGATACACTACCAACGAATTGATTCTGTAGGAAATAACTTCAGATAGTAAATTAATGATGGCAGTATACTGGGCTATATTATTTGAGGTAGGACCAATACATACTCCCCTTGATACCATCAACTGACAAGTTGGATAATAAATCACCCAAGCTGTGGAAGCAAAGTTCCGAGTATGTCGACTAGCACCATCGGTGAATCCGAAATAGATCAAGTCATCCATCAACAACTACCAAAGCAGATCAAAAAAGTGTTGATATCATAAAAACTCCTAATAAGATATGTACAAAAATACAAAATATACAAAGAATCCATTGCTTGGTCGTATCCTAGGCAAAGTACTTCTTGAGGTAAAACCCATCAGGGGGCTCCACCAGCTTGCTCCTAGAGATGTTTATAGGTATAGTCATTGAGCCAATCAATATATTACCTTCGGCAGAAAACTATGTTGGAGCCAAAGGAACTGTACAAACATCGCTAGTAGGCAGATTGGAGGACCTACTCTCGACTTCATACAAAGGAGGACGAAAATATGAACGATGATGTAAATGTTCCAATGGTTTATCTACAATCGTCATTGCTTTGAATATCACTTTGTCAGATGGAAAAACTGTATCTAAGAAATCCAAAGAAGAAGTGGAATCAAGGGTCCAAGTAGGGGCCACATCACCATCTAACTCCTTTTCTGAAGAAGGAGTAGGAAGGTCGTCTGTAGAGTTATTGATAGATTTATATCTAAGCTCTGCTGCAAACATAGGAGATTATGTTTCACCCACCTTCCCCTCATCTAATGTGGTCACAGATGAAGGTAAGGTCCCAAGATCCAAAAAATAATGAGTTTGAACAAACTCTTTCCATAAAGGCTCCATGGAGGATGAAATTGTATCGATTCTAGTTGTAGGAGGGGGGAAGATCAAATACACCCATCAAGGAAGAGCACATCCCAACTCCTAGATTCTCGATAGGTTGATGAGGATTATCTACCAAGGGAATGATAGAATCTGAAGCTGCCTGAGGATCACCTGGAGAATAATCCAATTGATCAACTTTAACAATTCTCCCCTCATGAGGAAAACAAAGGACTCGAAACAGAGTCGAAATGATGGCATCCATTTCATAAATCCAATTTTGTCCTAAGAGGAGATTGTAATCTAGGTTGGCATCAATGATTTCTACTTCGATATTAACGACCTTTCCTCCAACACATGTAGGAAAGGCTAGGATAATCCCATGTGGCCTATGAGAATGACCGTCAAATGTTGTCAAGAGGGTTGGTGAAGGAAAAACTGCCAGTGATCCAATTGCCTTCCAACATGACATAGACATGACACACATGGAAGCTCCCTCATCTATAACCATCCGAAAAATATTGGTTTTCCGATAAGTAGACTTTATCTGGAACACCATATGATGAGGAAGTCTCTTTTTGACATTATGCATATCAAAAGTGAGAGCTAAAGATTTATTTGGATCCACTGCCTCCATTACCGAAATAAAAGCACTTATTTGAGATGGACATGACTAGAGTACCTCTAAAGCAGACATCGCACATGGAATCCGAGCTAGATCTTCTACAATGGAGTAGTTCTGGGCTGCCCTAGCATTAGGGTTGATAGTAGCGTGTTTGGCGGAACATTTCGATATCCAAGGTATAGACACGATAGAGGGTCGCTTAATATGAAGTGGGTCCATAGTTCCAGGAACAGATTTATCCTTGGATGTTTCAGCTTCACCATAATCATGTGACCATGTGGCCACATTGACGTGAGAACCCATCATGAAAACATTTGAGGAATTGTCCCCCTCCTAGTTGCCCCCTGCAGAGGTACCAGGGTTAGAATTCGCACTAGCAAGCAACTGTTGCTCTTAGGAGAAAGGGTTAGTTAAGACAACTTGGGAGCTAGAAGACCCTTGCTGCACTAACAAGCACTGAGCATCTTGAATTTTTGGGCAGAGATGAGTCAAATGATCTCCACTACATAGCTTGCATGGAAACTTAACTTTCTTCTTAGACTCATTTCCACCCTCACCAGCATTATTGTTGGGATTATTTACATTACCCTTCCCATCCTGATTCTTCTTTTTACCTCGACCTTTCTTCTTCCCATTGGAATTTTGATTTCCTTTGGGGTTAGAAGCCTAAACGCTATTTATGGAAGAAGGTTGAGAAGGTGGAGTAGTAGACGGTGTAGCCTGATTAGAAGAAGAACTTTGTATAGACAACTACTGTAATTGGATTAGAAGGTTCACTGCATTCACATCAATCGATCCTACAATATTGTCCACATGCAAACTTAACTTCGGTTTGGCTACATCAACTATGGATCTAGGAGCATTAGGCGAGATTTTCTAAAGAGTCCCATACTGAGAATAAATCAGTTCTAACTGTTGGGCATGAAAGATAGCTTGCTCTTTGGAATAAACTCTGAACATAGAAACATCCCAGGATATCTCAAGTTATAATGATTTTAAAAACCATTTGAGATGGAATTCAGGTGGAATTTTGGCTTTAATGACCCTCTTTCTCTGTCTCCATCCTTGGATATGATCCGAAATGTGAGTAGCCGTGTCCTGATGAAAATTGGTTAGAAGTTCAGTTTCGGCTTTGTAAGAGGTAGGCAACTGAAAATGGTTTAAGAAAATGTTAGCCAAATTGGTGAAATATGTAAAGGTGCCCCGTGGAAACTCTATATACCACTTAGCCACATTCCTAATTAAAGTGCGCTGAAATAGTCTCAACCTAATCGAATTATCGATTAGGGAGTTAGATGAGCACCATAAATGGAACGTGGTTACATGGTTTCCCGGGTCTTCACCACTCTTCCCTTCGAATTTTGGGATATATGATGGAAGTTTGGTTGGGACCTGAGGCTAAGACGGATTGTATTTGGTTGGATCGTTTGCCAACTTTGTCAAGTCTAGCAGATTGAGCATGGCCAGAAAAGGAAGTCTCGGAGGACCCTGGGGATTCCACCCAGATTGGGTGGGGTTCCTGAAAGTCTGAAAATAATGACCTGGATTTTGAAAGGCACCATGTTGCCTGAAGTAACTAGTAGAACCTGTTGAACCAAAAGGTGACCCTTGTGGTCCAGCAAAACTCAGAGTTTGACCAACTCCAGCAGAAACACCTCCGTAGCTGGCAAAGTTTCCCCCTAATGAATTATTATAAGGAGTGGAAAACCCCGAGGAGTACGACACATTCCCTTGTTGGCCGAAAAATGGATTCCCAGTTCCGAGCCCACTAACCGTAGGGTTAGTCCAACTCTGAAAAGGATTAGTACCTTGAATTGTGAAAGGAAAAGGCATAGACCCTACTGTCGGGTTGGAATGAGGTATATGACCACTTCTAAAAGGAAAACCATAAAAATATGCCAATCCACTCATCATGGATGTGGAGGCAATTAATGGTACACTTAATGGAACTGAAGGAATACCTTGAGAGGGCACTCCAAAAGGGAAGAATCCAAAAATGGATGCATGCACTTGGGAACTTCCACTCGTCGACGGAATGGAAGTAGACCCAAACAAGGATGTGCTGGCAGTAGATCCAAATGAAGGTGTAGAAGGGATGGAAATAGTTCCTCCGCCTTGTACTGATATAGGAGTCAGCATACTCGTAGCACTCGTGGTGGATGCCATGCTTCCAGCAGTGTTCATCGAAGGGATGTTTGTGTCTGGACCTAGGCTTGAAGACCTGTGTGTGGAGTTCTAATGTATAACAATATGTTTGGATGATCAGAAGGGAGAGAAGATTCGGAGCTGTAATCGACTTTGAGAGCTCTTCTACCTCAATATTATCTTCTGACTTGAATAGTACTCGAGAAAGAACTGGTGTGTTCCTCTCTAGCTCTATGGTAGTACCAAGTCTACCTTGTACACTAATGCCCTCAAGCAGAGAATCAATCTCTGATGCGCTAGTTGCCACTGGTTGAAAATCACTGGCAGAATCACTCCTACGCCTTCTAGGAGAAGGCTCTGGACTCGCAGGTGAAAGCCCACGAATTCTATAGGACCGTCTAAGTGATCAGTTAGCCATTTTGAATTATTTTAATAAGATCTATTTAAGGACTCAAGAAATTTGAAAGCTAGGCCAACTAGGATTATAGAAGACACACTAAAAATGTCCCTAAAGGATTCAGTAGTCAAACAACTTCCAAGTATTTCCACTCTGGGTGATTAGGACCAGACACCAAAATACAAGAAAGTGAATAAAAAGGGCCTTCCGAAAATAGACTACAGCAATTACGCCCCAGGTCTACTAGTGAAGGTATCAAAGGTAGTTATGCTAACCTCCAGACAACAACCTTTGCCGGTGCAAGCCCCCAAGCTTCGCAAGGGTGCCCTCTAGAAGTACCATTGAACATGATGCAACGTCAACCTCAGGTGCCATGGGATTCCCCTCCGCAACCACCTGTGTAGATCCCTAGGATTGGCAACTAAAGACACCAAATCATATCAGAAGCTGGCCGAACAGTCGTGAGGTAAGATCTGACAAGTGAGAGAGGGGGTATCTCTCATCCTTATCTTCACAAACCCTCGAGCTTAACTCCCAGTCATGGAGCTTTCCTGGTCTCCTTAACGCTATTGGATTTCACCCTTTATTCATAATTCTATGTTTTACAATTTAGAGTGGCCTTGGAGAGTTTACTCTCCTCTCGCCTAATCCAAGGCTCTAAATAACCTAAAACTTGTTGGTGTAACTGATTGACAATAAAAAGTTCTAGTTTATTTTATTAAGCGCTTGATTTTAAGTGGCTATTCTTTTTAAGTCAAAGGGACAATACGGAAGTGAAACTCGTGGTGTTATTATGACATAAAAGAAAATAATGAAAAACTAACTTATATGCAATGCACTTGTTTGTTCTTCGATGAAAAGCAACTTCTACTTGGGTTCTAAGAAACTTCTACAAAGCAAAAACTTTTTTCCTTTTCTTTTCTTGTAGTAGACTTCACACTCACAAAAACTAAAATACTATTGATGCTCTAATGATGCAAAACTACTCTAATGCAAGGTGCACATGATAATGCAAAAATTCTAGATTACTCTAAAAAAGAAAATAAAAGTAATTTGTTTTATAATCCAACTTAAGTGTTTTGAAAGGAATAAGAATTTTGAACACAAAATATTTCCCAAAACAAGAAGGACTAAACACAAAGATTCCAAATCACTCTCAAAAACCAAAAGAAACCAAACTCAAATTTGGCAAAGAAAGAAAAAATAATGTTTTTGAAGGACTTTTCTTTTTCAAAAAAGAAATAAAATCAACTTTTCAACAATACTCAAAATGTTACCAAAGACTCAAAGACTCAAAGCAAATCACAAGGAAACTTTGCAATTTGTCAATTCAACACGAATGAAATCTTAACAAAATAGGTGTTTCAGGATGCACTAAATGATCCAAAAGTAGCAAAAAGAGGTTTGAGACACTGATCAAGAAATTAGGAAAGGCAAACTTTCAAACTTGTCAACAAAACTTTCGAAAAGCAAGAAGAAGTGAATGGCCACAAAATTGATGGGAAGCCAAGCAAGCAAACCATAAAAATGAAGTTTGACACAAAGATTGCAAGCAATCTTCTATTCCATAAGACCAGAACAATCAAGAGCCTCTACAAGAAGCCTTGTGTGTTCAAACACAAATGATAAAACTCACTGTAAAGCAAACCGAGACCAAAAACTCTTCAAAGTAGGAGAGAACTCAAAACAGTAAGCTCACTGAAAAGCTAAAACCTGAAAACAGAAACTAACCACTCAGGAAGCACGCAGGCCAAGAAACAAATCTCTCCAGATAAAAGGACCTGAAAAAATTATGCAAAACAAATGTATATGCAACTGTGTCTCTACAAAGCTACGTGTACACGCGCTTAAGCCAAAAGAAACCCGTGCATACGCGGTTTCAGTTCATAGAAACTAGTGTGCATACGCTTTTGTAACCTGACAAAGATGCGTATATAAAGGTTTACAAGAAAAAACAAAAAATGAGGCCTGATGAAACAGATCAGACTTGAAGCCTAAGTCCTTACAGGAGCAAAAAATACAATAACAGCAAGAAAACTAATAGCTGAGCCCTGATTGGCACTAAATAACCCAAACTAGGAACAACAATATTGTTTTCCCCAATGAAGTTATCAATTCTATTGAGGGAATAAGATCCCCTAGGGCTTTGGGTCAGAACCCTAGCAGAGCAAGAGTAATCTATAGCAAGAAACAAGCATTCGACTCTAGCAACATGCTTAAACAGACTAGCTATGCGAGGATGGACATACCCAAATGTCCTTCGTTTGGGTAGTTCCAGCTAGGGTTCAAACCCTCTGTAACTCCTAATGATCTTCAAACCTGCAAATCAACCAATTCAAACACACATAACAACATATAAATAAAGCATTATAGTGAAAGCAACTTTATATCATATAAATAGATGGTTAGTTATACATTGAAATAGTTATTCAGATATAAACCATAATAATAACATCAGATGCATAAACAAAGTTGATATCAGGAACAAGACAGCGTTTCTTTATTGTAGAAAACTATAATAAAAACATGGAAAGAGTTCACTTGAGTCTTCCTCTTTCGGCTCCAAGCGGAACCATCCTCTAGGTCTGTCTAGTCTCAGTCTTCAATAGGCTCCTTCCATAATCAATACCATGATATCTCCAAGCATATGAGAGAACATCAAAACTCAAGGAAACAAGGGTTTCCTGAACTTGGGGAAGTTCTTGAACCACAGGGATTCTTAAAACTTGATCAGGGGATAATCTCAGTATAGTAATTCTATATCTTCTCTCCTCCTTAAGGCCTTCCCATTGAAGTCTTTTTATACTTCTCCCAAATTAGCTTTTTGGTTGGGAAACAGTTGGGAGAAGTTGGGCCACAAGCAATAGGTAATCAACAAGTAAAACCTGTGATCTCTGCCCATAGTTAAGGAAATTTAATTTTTTTAACTGTTTTAACACATATACGCGGGTTCGGTATAAACTAACCCGCATGTATACGCATTTAACATAGGGAAAATTAGTGTACAGGGAGTAAAACACTATTTTAAAATATTTGGACCAAGTCTAGAAGGAGGGGTTGCCCTAGGCCATAAACCAAGCATCACAAATACAAAGGGTGATATTTGGAGCTATAAAAATAAGTAAGTGGAAGTGCATGACAAGCAGTCTGTGGACTTATCATGGTGTTGTGTGACACCACGTGTAGCTTTAAATCATATGCAGACTCTTAACTGTAACATGAAAGCAAATGAAAGAAACAAAGATAACTTGCGTCGTGCACAGTGCTCGCAATGTAAGACTTCTCCAATGCATGAGCAATGGGATCATGCAGTTCAAATGGAGGATGCATGGTCTGTGTGTGAGATTTATCTTCAATGCATGAAAATGAGTGATGAGGAGCCTTGGGTGATTGAACAGTTTCCTTATTGGAAGTGAGACTATCCCCAAGAGAGCGAGGGCCTGACATAACCATAAGCTTGGGCTGAAGTGCCTCGACAGTCTTGGGTGTTTCGACTTCATCGTCAGATATATCATCATAAACCGATGGCTTCAAAAAATCAACTGTGATAGAATCTTGATCGTGATCGAATATACGAGTAAATGGATCACAATAGCCACGATCAAAAAAATCAATGATTTCATCAACATTCTCATGATCTGATCAATCAAACAAAGGGGTAGAAGAAAAGCTAACAAATTCATCCTCTGCATTTCTAGAAAAGACAAATGAAATATCAAGTGGATTTTCAATGAATAGCTTATCCTCTCCATTGTCGAATGATGGACTAACATCCGGTGTGCCTTGCGAGTGATCAACAATGGGTGCATCCATGGATGAAGATACACATGCAAAATCATGGATGGAAAGTTCACCAAAGATGTCAGGAAAGAATGAAGGAGGATCGGACGGAAGGGAGTCATCCTTCATCGTATGTTGATGCTCAAGCTCCCACTCATATTCTTCATGAATGGCAGCGCATGTTGGTTGTGCAACACCAACTACGTCAATGGTTTGTTCCTTATTCACACCAAGTGTAGAGTCCATAATGGAAGAACACAGGATAATATCATCCAAAGGAACAACCAAGTGCGAAAACAGAGGTTGTGGAACAAAATGCATATGACAACTCGATGGAATCACAACCAAATCAATGTGAAAATTAAGCGAAGTGATGTTTGGAGGATATTACAGCTGAACAGGTGTGTGTGTGTGATCCTCAACATCACTCTGTAGTGGTGGGGCTATTTGATGAGGGGATGGCAGACAGTCACTCATGACAATGACCACATCCATCTGGGTTGCCCAGCTCCATCACTAAAGAATGTTGAGTGAGGCTTGATTTCAAACTTCTTGGGATGAGAATATTTTTTAACACAATACTTGAATCGGTCCCAAAGATAGAAAAATTTCATCTGGCTCTTCGGAGCTTGAAATTACAAGTCACGGAAGTGTTGCCAAAAATTCATGGTTGATTCATGAAGATCCTTCCATTGTTGTAGCCATTTTTGGTCAAGATGGTCTCGATAAAAATGATAGTAAGTGTCTTCAATGAGATGATAGAAGTGCTCAAGTGAGTGCACTCTATCAGCTGGTAGGCTACATAGCCATCGAAGTGGAGATTTGCGAAGTGTGTATGCAAGCAACAAGTTGGCCTATTCGTCAGAACACCCATATTTCTCATGAAGTATGGAAAGAAAGTCATGTAAGAACTCAGGCCATGACACTTTGCCTTCACCATCATACATGTAAATGGACAAGAGATCGAAAAAATCCTTCGTGATGGTGATATCTTCATGATTCGAAAAATATCACGGAGGGAGAAGAGTGAAAGAATCCATAATAGATATGCAAAGGTTTAAAACAGGATGAGAGGATGCAACTTGTCATTTTTCCCTCCTTCTAGTGCCACAAATGTTGACGACGCTAGACCTGCCAACATGTTAGGGGATCTTCCTGGTAAGAAGTCCCAATTAGACCTTAGACTATTTGGTGTAGGAGTTCCAGCAGTGGGTCATACGGTAATGCCTTGACCATGATTTCACACAGAGGAAAGTAAGATAACTCTGTTGGTATCAAGGGTGTTACAGCTACAGTGAGCCAAGGAAGATGCATGAGAGGTTCTAAAACATGGGGGTTGAGATGAGTGCCCCCCTTGGAAACCTGTGATAGCACGCAGTTAAGAAGGGGACACATGAGTGAAGATGCATCACAACATGGAAGGCAAGTTAGCAAGCAATCCAAAGTAATGGTTAAACCAACATCACATTTTAGAAAGATTCATACATATACAAAATAGTCTATACATGCATGCGTAAGAAAAAAAATACATATATCATTTAGAGTAAACCAGATAACATAGAATACAATACAATATATGCAGAAACATGCTGGCTATTTTTATATTAAGAAGTGTAATTTCCAGTCATACAATATATCCAAGTTCAACCACTAGTTCTAATAGCTTAACGTTATAGCCACAATTGCCTGCTCCTCCAAAGAGATGTACTAGCTCTGTGCAGTGGAGAAGCCAAGGCTCATTACCATACTATCCAAGCTCTCTCCAAGATAGTTTTATCAGAAGCTTGGCTAACCAAAAGCCTATACAATTAGTTATGAGGGACTATTTATAGCAAAGGGTGGGGTGTGTTAGGTTCCTATACCAATAGGTTTCATCTTTCATGATTGACAATGGAAGGGCTAAATATGTTCATCATTGCAGGCTGCAAAGGTTCCATATTTTCTGTACATTATAGGAAAATTAAAAAATGAAAAGAGGGTATGCCTTAAAAGAATAATCAAAAGGCAAGAAAATCAAATGGTCAAAAGAAAAGTGAAAATGAACCCCAAACTAAAGACCAGGAAAGTGGCCAGTCAAAATGCCACTACTATCTTTTGGCAATGTCACACTCTACAAATACTGCTGCCAATCATACTTGATGGATGGCCCAATAGTCTAATCTGGACCATGCCATGTTTAAATTGCTTGTTGCAGAATAGAGAATGTTTCCTGTCCAAACAGCTCAAGCTTAGCAGATGACTAGCTAGGCAAAGTAATGAAGGAGCCCAATTGCCTAATCTGGGTCCTTGGAAGAAATAAGGGTAGATTTAGATAGGAGGGAATTCAAAAGAAAAAGAGAACAATGAAGGTCTACTAATTCAAGTGCACCCACTTCAAGTGAAGAAAAAATGTTAGGATTACTAGGTTGGGTAAGTAGTGCAAGGTTGCAGAAATGAAGGGCCATCACCAATTGGCTTATCAAGTGCAAGACTCATTCCATTCAGAGTATTGGCATCATAGCAAAGGTTTGAGGACATAACATTGGAAGCATGTCTAATTTCCCCCTTTTTCCCCCAAACATCATTTACTAACATCCCCAAGGACCTTGGGATTTGCCCAAGTGTCCTCTTCCACTTCATTCCATGACCAAGTACCAGGTCAAACTATGGAGTCCATTCAAGGGAAAGAAGCCACATTTTTTGTGTAAAAACCTTTATTCTCATTTCCCTCATCTCCCATTCCTAAGTTTTACTTCTTAAAACTTAACATTTCCCCCTATACACTCACCTCACAAATGTCATATTAACAACTAATGTATTATCTAGCTCCCTAAGCATTCCCCTTCCCTAGTTTTACAAAAATCGACGTAAAAATCTATGTAAAAATCCCAAAAAGTCTATGTAAATACCCTCCCCCTAGCACTATAGCTATACAACCCTCTCTTGGGAAATATTAATCCATCAAGGGTTAATATTAACCCTCTGTAACCCTAAACTATGGGTTTTGTTAAAAAGCTATGGCTAAAAATTGAAAAATCAAAATCCTCGCCCTCATTAACCCTTCCTACCCCTTTTCCGCTCTAAAGTTTGTGTTTATAATGTTTTTTAATTAAAACAGTTATAAAACCCGAAATCCTAATGTTAAAAACCCACCCCTGCGCGCTCGATTTATTTAAAATAATTATTAAATCGGTGGGTCCCCCTGTCCTAACGCGCCATCACATCATATGTGCCGCCAGCCGTTAGATCTCCAGCCCCACTGATCTAACGACTGGCGGTCAATCTCACCACCAACCTGCCCGACCTTTTGCATCCGGGGGATTGGCGGTTTCACCACCGTACCCTCGCCAAGCGTCAGCCTCCCGCAGTGTTCGGAGCCCTCCCCCCTCATACCGCTTACCGCCCATGGGTGCTTCGGGGAAACCGCTTACCACCCATCCCCGCTCGCTGATGTCACACCCCCGTCAGCGTGACGTCACACCCTCGTCTGCCACCACTGCTCCACGTCGGCCGTCCACCCGCCTGCCCTACCACCGTGTCACCGCCACCTGGCCACCCACGTTAGCCGCCACGTCACCCTACCGTACCCGGACCCACCGATGACATCATCACCAAAAAGGCGTCAAAGGGCCAAAATTGCATAAAAAGTCGAGAAATGACTGTTGTTTGTCATTTTAACTCGTTGTTTCCGGAGCAGTCTGCATGCAAAAGATGTCGTTTACTGCCAAAAATCGAGAATTCGTCCACCAAAGTTGCTGCCGCCCTCAAAGTCGACCCAAATACCTACAATTGATCCAGCTTGATGCCTCCTACACCGAAAAATCCAGGTATTTGCCGTAGGCGACCTACTTTACCCATATTTCTCCCATTTTTCTCCTAATTTCCTGTAAAAAACTCTGCAAAAGCTCCTCACAGATAAATTTTCCACTAAAACTACCCAAAAACCTGGTAAAATCCCTGCACCACAAGGCTCTGCAAGAAACCCGTGCCCTTCTGTGAAATTCACCATAAAAACTAATTGAAGAAGCCGAGCTACCAGCTAAAATCCCATATAACTGCACACTCATCCCTGTTTTCAAAACTCCCCTTGAAAACCCAGCTAATTAGCTTAAAATACTCTGGTTTCTTCCAACAGAGTGCCCCACAGTTCATCAAACCTGTAAAGAGTTTCCTCATACTCTCAGAGCTACTCACTTTCAAACACAATTCAGTGGGCATTCCTCAGCCTTTGCACCAATCCTAAACTCAAGTAAATATCCAGTAAAAATCAAACATGGCCACTCCATCTGCTCTTGATGTTGCTCCTGTCAATCCACCCAGTAAGGAGCTTGAAGCTATACCACTTGTAGACAGTGATTTCCTCATTGCAGATTTTGTGGCAGAGAGGAACCATTTACAGACCTTCTGCCAGCTGAGGAACAGTCACTTGGACAACAGTGACATGTATGGCATCTGGGAGTCTAATCTGCCTACCTACTTCCTGTCATCTGTAAATGTCTTTCCTGAAGTCATTCACCTCTATGCAGAAAATTATGACCAGAAGCTCAGAACTATAAAGTCTCCATCTGGGAGCATCCTCTTTTACATAACACCAGACTCCATAAATCAGATGCTGAACTACAAACAAACCCAGTTGCTATACCCTTTTTCTATAAAGTATTTGTTGGATGAGGGCTCCAAGCTCTCTAGCACAGACATTGCTGCAGTTGCCAAAACTTTCATGAGAGCAGACTGCCAGCCTTCTGGGCCACCTCCTTTTTCATATGCAAATTTCAATGAGGTAGGCAAGCTGCTTGTGGACATGATATCCTCTATCCTGGGGTTCTCCACAAATGAGCATGTTGATGAAACTATTTTGGTCTTGTTATCTGCATATAGCCTTGGGAAGCCCCTTGCTATAAAATACAATTATGCTAAGTTTATTGCCAACAAGATACATGACCAACTGGTGAGGCTGGACAGGGAAGCAATATTCAAATATTCATCATACATTTATCACCTCTTCATGTACTATCAAACAGATTGCTTCCAGTGCCACATCAAGAAACTGGATTCACAAGGTGAGAGGAGATCTGTCATCTTCTGGTCTTCAGTTTTCCATCAAGTTCAGAACTCTCCCTACTCCTACTGTGAATTTATTGACCAATTTGTCTATCCAGTCACATGCCTCTTGAAGAGGTCTCCTCCTGCCAGACTGTCCAAAGATATGCAGAAAATCTTACAGCTATCCAGGAATTATAAAATAGGTGATTGGTATTTATACCAAAATCACATAGTCATCAGGATCTATGGCTGTGAGCTCTGTCCTTACAGGCTCCCAAGGTATGTGCCTATGATATTGTTTGCCTTGGAATACTATAGGCATCTCATCAATTCTGACCTTACACACTTCCATAGTGCCAAGAAGAAAGCCAATCTCAAATTCAGAGACCACCTAGGCCCCTTCATCATGAACAAGAAAGATGGTTGGAAAGAAGCTGATCAAATATTTGGGCAAAAGCTTAAACTCAAAAGGAGTTTCTAGTGGGTACCTTATGACCCTGAAGGCTTTATCGGTGCTAGGAGAGTCAAGTATAGGTTGCTAGCCTATAAACATTGTCCATATCCACAAATAGAACACTTTGCCAACCAATATGAATGGGTGCCTGATACAATAGTAGAGGAATTTACTCAAGAAGAGAAAATGGAGCAGACTGTGAAAGATTTAGAGAAAACTCTTGACTTGGATTCTTGTCAACAAGTCATATTCAAGCAACCAGTCCAAGTAGGAGAAGGCACATCCACTGCTGCAGCTGCACAGACTACCCAGCAAGCATCTACAACCACCACTATAGCAAAAGGCAAAGAGATAATGGATGAACAACAAGAGATAGAGGCAGGGCAGCCCAGCACTTCAAAGGATCAAAGTCAAGGGCAAGCCCCTTTACAGCAAACTGAACCACCCCAAATCCCAGTTTTGCAAACACCTCTCAATGAAGAGAGAGGCAAAAAACGTGATAGAGAGGAGGTCACACCTCCAAGTGGGTCAACACAGCAACCATAGGCCAAGAGGCCAAGAATTGACCCTGAAACCGAGGAAGAAGACATCAGTGAAGAAAGAGCAGAAAGCCAAAACAGAGAAAGACAATCTAGCCAACAGAATGCCACTAGTTCATTTCAACAGGAACAGGCCATACAACAAGGTACAGAGGTATCCTCCTCAAGGCAGCAAGGCAAGCAACCAGTTGGTATCAAAGGGGGTTTCATGGAGATCAAAGCACAAAATGAATTGTTGAGAGTACAAATCTATGATCAATTCTTGAAGGCAACTCCCTCCAAAAAACAAATATTGATGGCTGCTTATGATATCAAGGAGGAAAAAATGATTTTTACTCATTTAAAGACTAAAGTTCCACATCCTAAAACCTCTGCAGATTACCTAAGAACAAAATGGGAGGTCTTTTCTAAAGACATACATCCAATGGATCAAATAGAGCTGCACAAGCAAACAAGGGAAATGGTCTATGCTACCCTTGCAGACAAGGCCATGCTAGCCCATCAGTTAAAAGAATCACTGAAAAATACTAATACACAGTTGGATTTGGAAAGAATGTCTTCCCAGGCTAAGGACAACAGAATAAAAACATTGGAAGACATAATCATTGATCTAGGACATGATCCAAAAGATCCAAAGGGTGTTAGGGCCCTTATGAAAAAAGAAAGAGGATGATATTGTTGCACTCAGGAAACAGGCAAAGCTGCCTGCAACTATTCACCCTGACACTGCAGAACTTGCACAGGAAAAACAGCTTGATGACACCATGGATTTACTTATGAAGATGAATCAAAGAATACTAGAGATGGAAGGAGAATTGGAGAAAGCATGGCAAGGTAGACAGGGAGAATCAACCTCCCAGCCCCCTCAAACTTCTACAACTCTTGGCCCTGCCCCTCCTTCACAAGCAGTAGCAGCCCCTCCTGCCATTCCAGCACCAACCATAGCCACTTCAGCAACATAGGCAACAATAGCAGCAGAATCTAGCATGAGTATGGAGGACTTGATGAAAGCTGTCAAAGAACTTGAAACTCAAGTGACAGAAATAAATGAAGCCAAAGATAGACTGGCCAAGCTAGAGGCCAGCTATGACAAGTCCAAGATGACTGTAGCAGAGAAGCAGAGAGAAATAAAAGCCTTGGAGGCCAAAGTGAAAGCTTTGGAAAAAGAATTGCTTCTAGGAAAAACTCTAACAGAAATCAAGAAGATAATTTGGGCCAAAATTGGCCAATCAATACATGACCAATGGAGGTCAATCCAGGCAATACATGAGCAGATTGAACTGATAGGCATAGCTCATATTGAAATACAAAGGGCCAGAACAGCACTAGGAATCATGCCTGAGCAGGCCAATAAAATGATACATTTCCTCAATACCCACACTAGGGAGGAATTGGCAGCACTAGAAATAAACAGCAGAACAGACACCATCCTAACAGCCAAGAAAGTGCTGACTTTGAAGGCAGAAATTGATGAATTCAGGGCAAAGATGACAGTGTTGTAGGATAAAGGACTGCCAAGCCTAGTGACTGGTACAGGACAACTATTTTCATATGATCAGTATATCACAAGGATCAACAATTATGTGGAGAATCAAATCACGGCATCCAACAGCTCCACAAAAGAAGCGGGGCCTCCCTCTGGGCAGTCGCTGTATGATAAATTAGAAAATCTATTTTTTATTGAGCATGAGATAAATCATTTGTTTGAAGTGCCTCCAAATTTTTACAAATATACTGAAGCAGATGAAACACTGGTAAAAATAAGAAGACATCAGCTACCTCCAGCTGATTGGTGGCAGGCAATGCTGGAAATTCTGCCCAGGTGATCCCCCCATCTTATTCCTTTTTTGTGAAAATTCAGATCTCAGGCACAGTACAGGTCAGCAGACAATTTAGCACGCAGATATCACAGCAAGCACCCGTACAGTGACTCACCAAGGCACTCAGACAGCAAGCTCAGCTAACGCAGAATTAAAGGCACAGCTACAGCCAACTTTCCTGAGCCAAAAAGTCAAAGTTGCCTAACAGAAAGATAGTTGCCATCTCAACATTAAATGTTGTATTTATATCTTTCATTTACTTTTTGTAAGAGAGTTGGTGGTGCAATTTATTGCAGAATAACTCACTATTGAGATATTTTGTATCCTATTTTTGTATATATATCCCCTCAAAGAACGTATTGAGGGTCGGTTGTAGTGAAACTCTTTCAGAAGAGCTGTATTGTATATCTGAGACATTTTGTGCTAATACAAATTGCTGGTGGAGTTCCTGGTTCCTATACTGTCTGAAGGTGGAAATGAATGGCTCTGTTGTGTTGCAGAATTCCTGTGTCATTTGCTGGAACAATAAGTTATTCTGAACTATGCTCTTGTTTTTCTGTGTATGCCATAATTCATATATGTTCATGATCATAGTAAACAAAGAAAAATAATAGCTTAGGATTTGTTTGAAAACACCCTATGCTCAATCTCTATTTCTAAATATGTTTTCTTCTGGATTAGCCATGGATATGAATTCTTAATTGCTCATGCCTAAACTAATTCTATCACTGTGAATATTGTTTAAGAATTCTTAACTGCTCTTAAGCAATACTTTCATTTTTCCCTTGTTAGCATAGTGAAAGATTCTCAATTGCCTTTCACTCACTAATTCCATAACTTCATTACATAATCTAAGAAATTGTTCCATAGATGCCTATCTGGCTTTGCAACAATACTCTACCTTCAAAAACATACTTCAGCAGCACACTTCCTTGACTCCATTGCCCAATGGCCCTAACTGTTGTGTAATCTATACCTCAACTCTGTTTGAATTCACCAACCAACCAAATTCAAAACAAAACCAGTACACCATAACTAGCCTAAAATCATCCACCAACAAAGCTAAATCATAAAGAGAGAGCCCTCTCTGGTTGCAGGTAGGCTAGGACCTGTAACTAATAGATTGGTTAGTGGTTACCTCGGCCGTATTCCCTTTAGGAAGCAGGGAACAACCTGAGTGATAACAGGGTGACCCTTGACATTCCCCTTTGTGATAGTTCATCTACTGTCATGACTCTTCATCTATCCTATGACTATTACATCCAACTATTGACACTTGACTTACACTTGACAAGGCATTACATTACAATGCACATGTACCCATGTGAGAGAAATGGCTTGAGCAAGCCATGATAGACATCACT
Source organism: Pinus taeda (assembly GCA_000404065.3). NCBI lineage: Eukaryota > Viridiplantae > Streptophyta > Pinopsida > Pinales > Pinaceae > Pinus > Pinus taeda. The sequence continues at coordinate 230,610 of APFE030319875.1, forward strand.
ATGACTTAGACAACCGTGGAAGTCCAACTCCTCAACATCCTCATGCTAATCAATAGTAATATACTGATGCCAATATCGGTAGTCCTTGATGGTTTCTGTGTGCTCCAAGGTGACATATTTATGGAACCTGACTCTTGCCTCCATAGCATCTAGGTACACTGCTCAGGACCCTCTGTCCAACTGGTCTGTAAGCATGCGCATCATTGTCTTCAATGCGGTTGGACCAACATCATACTTGTGCATGATGGTTGCATGGATGGGAATGTATGGGCTACTGGCAATGCACATCAACTTGTCAAAGTACGAGTCAAGCTCTAGTTGGACCTGTGGCTTTGTATTCGCTTGGGTGAGAGTCCCAATAGATGGGATCACATGTGTGCGCGCCACAACATCCATACTCTTGAATACACATGCATGGGAAGCCTGTACACTAGTGATGAGATGCGGGAGCTCTTCATAGTTCTGGATCTGACTCTGGATACATGCCTTCAGCTCGACAGCACTGGCCTTCATCATCTTAGACTGGTGAAGCGGGGCTTCCTTGTATCTTATCATCCATGTTTGCATGTAATCAAAAGCTGCATGCAAGTTCATCAAGATACGTGCTCTTCTAGCACATCGTTGTTTCCATCCATTGAGTTGGATGAATGCCTTATGAACGGTACCAAACTTGGAGTACAATGCTCACATAACTGTGTCAAGGGACAATACTTCATGTAGTATTACCTTCTTCATTTCAACTCGGGTGAACGTTGTCACCAACTCGCCTCCTTGCTTGGCCGTTTGTAGTTCCTTAGCCATTCACTCATTCTCAGCTATTAGAAAGAGAATTCTCGAGCTAGTGGCTTTGGCATACACTCTGGTTGCATCAACTAAGGCTCATGGATGTTTGCTCACATCAGACATGATCACTTGTTCCTCACTTGCATAGGATATGTATGATCATCTAGAGTCGACACTTTGTGAGATTTCACAACCCTATGTTGAGACTCATCGAATGATATGTTGTGTATCTCTCCTTTCGGCCAATCTCCAAGGATCTCAATGCCTCCTTTGTCACTTGAGACTTTCTCATGATCTAGATGTGGGGAAGTGGGTAAGTCGACCTCTTAGCGATGAGGCATGAGGTTGGTGTCCTGTTCCAATTCCTATTGCTCCATACCCATATCCAACTGTTGAAGTAATTGCTCTATCTCACGAGCGAAGTCCTACTCCTGCAATGGGTCACCTTTGTGCCTGAGGCCATCTATTCTAATGATTCCACTACCCGTATAAGCGTTGTTTCATCTATTTGCACATGTTGTGCCTCCTACTATACCTATTTCTATTGCACTTCCCTCTCTTGTTTTTAGAGCTCTTGTTCCTTCTGGAGTTGCTCCTTCAGCTCATTGAACTCCTTCTATGTTTCCTCCATTCTTCACTTATCCCTATGCCTTCATGTGGTTCGCTTGTCGCGTTGTTTCCTCTTCGCCTCTATAGCCATATCTGATTTCTCTACTAATCGATCTGCTCAAAACTTACAACTTTTCTCTTCCTCCATGAAATCAAAAATCTTCCTCTTGCCCTTGTCATGGACTGACATGCTTTTCTCTGTTGTTATTACTACTGGTGCTGGTGCTCTCAGGGATGTTGCTTCATATTGCTTTGCTAACCACTCCACAATGAAGTCGAACTATTTGTTGGGCCTGGAGAAATTGTAGCAATATCTCCATGGGTCCTCAACACAATAAAATGCCTCTTGGATCAGGTTGAAATGTACTCTCATGCAGTGATATTTCACAATACAATGTGGTTCATATGGATTATAACTTTGGAAGTTGAAATGATACTTCTTCATTTGTTCTGCTTTGACATCCACTTGCTCGCAACTCTAAATCTCATATAATCCAGTCCGCAATGGAAGAGCAGACGAAGGTTCCTTCTTCTACCAGTGCAATCTAACCATCAATCCTATCGAGATTTGATATGCTACTTCCTGCATGATGAGTATGTCCAATGAAAACTTCAGTAGAATATGCAGAGGCTTCTCTGTGTTGAACATTTGTATGAAGGTGTTGGACGATGAGGCATACCAATCAACAATGTATATCAATGCTTCCATTACTTCCTTCAACATGTAGGGTGGATCCTGTTCGAATATCATATTGTAAACTAGGGTGAAAAAAAAATCAGACAACCATGTGATAACTCCTTTGAAGATGCATTCGGACAACAACTTGTAATATGTGTTCACAGCAGTCTCCGTCGGTGACCATGCCCACTCCAAGCCTAGGAACTCCTGTCAGGCACATATTGCATATAAGATGTAGGCAAACATGTAACTCTATGCTTACATACCTCCAGGTGATTGTCGAGTCTTTGTTACTTGTTCCTTTAGCTGATGAGCCAACCGGACCAGTTACATGGTTTTCCTTCTTTAGCCAGTTGGTCCAGCAAGATCACCCAACTCTGTGGGAAGGTTTTCGTCCTTTCTTGGCCATATATTTGACATGAAAATATGACCAAGTATTGATACGCCTTTTGAAGCATCTTTGTATAGTAGATCTGGCTGGGTGTCATCCAGAATCTAGACATCTCCTTTACCCAGTTCTTCAGAATGTCTCTGGAGTTGGCACTATTGTCGAGTAAGCTTAAGGGAGTCTCCATGATATTCATGGGCTCCAACATCTGATACAATGACTCATCATAATCCTTTGCCCAGAAGGTTGCAAGCTTCATCCCGCTAACACTGCTCAAATTCATCGTCTCAGGATCAGTGTGCAAGATGATCCAGTGTATCATGTCTGTGCATGGGAACGTGGGGTATTTGCATGCAATTTGGTACAAGACGAACTTGTGAATGTTTAGATACACTTGACGGTCTTTGAGGTCTTCCCCAAAAGTTCCTGCAAATTCTTCGTTGACCTCTTGCCATTTCAGCTTGATGTCCTTGTCTAGAAACAGCTTGGTATCTTCATAGATCGATAGACATACAGACACCCATTCAAGTGTTGCTATAATTGCACTTCTGTCAGTGTCTTTTCATCCTACTCTCTTGGAGACCATTGATCTTGTATAGCTAAGAGGCAGATGAACACCTAAAATATCTAGAGACAAAGCAACATTCATGGCAAGAAATCTATCAGAAAAAACCAAAGAAAATTCAGGGGAATGACATAACACATACCTAGGAATTGATAGGCAAGATTGCACAATTTCTCTTGTGAGGCTGGGAGACTGGCTGCCAGACTTGCGCAAAAAATAGTTTGGACTGCCTCGGGAGGTTGAATGGATACTAGATTTGTAGAATGCACAATCCAGGTTAACTGTTGACTACTGGGATTATGCAATGCACAATTCCAGCTGGCAATGACTGCAAGCTCAGGGACTGCATTACACAATTTTCTGGGCCACCGGTCATTGTCCCTCAGAAATGCACAAAACAATCTTGGAGGATAGTGGCTGGGAAGAAATGCACATTTCTGGAGAGGAAATCTTGATGGTGCTAGACCCTCCAACATTCAAGGTATCACCCCAGTATGAAGTCCCAACTAGACCTCACATCGTTTGGTGTGTGAGTCCCATCTGGTATGATGGTCTAGTTTCCATTGTCTTAAGGATTTGCCTCAACTCTTGCTTGTCAGGACAAGAGAGTGGTCTTCTTTGTCTTCGGGAAGTGAGGTTCGCATGCCTCGTGAGTGTAAGTGTACTTACATCAATGGTTCTTTCATTGTGAGGGGAAGAGAGTGTAGGTGAGTTCCAGGTTGAAATGGATCAGTCCTAACTCGGCTAGGAACACACAACACAAAAGGACATACATAGCTTCCGGCGGAGCAGTCCACTCAGATGTGGAAGTCACAACATACAAGGTAAGATAACATGTACAACACTCATGGATCAGTCCGAGACGAGTGAAACGGTTGTTACAACAAGGTTTGTAGGAAAGGTCTATCTAATGTCTGACATAGCCATTGACACGGACAAGACAACATTAACAACATATACAACACACTTCCATTAATAGATTATACATCACAACAAATGAATCAGTTCATATGTAGAACACATGGTTAAAGCAACATGCATTACAAGTGTTAAAGCTCAGTCTTACAACAAATATAATACATGTGTGAAAATGTGTTAGCCTGTTAACAGGATTTTGAATTAAGCAAAAGTTCCAAGACACATCGTTACACCATACATCACTAACCCTGTCAACAGGGCATTTGAGCCACTACTTGCTCCTCAAAGAAAATATTACAGACTCTCTTATCTATGTGGGAGGAGCTGAGGTGAAAAAGTCCTTTGCATGTACAAATGAGGGGGTATTTATAGCCAAGGGTGAAACTGACCCTTGTGGTTGTTCAACTACCCTCATGATCATTTGACTTCCATGACTTTTTGACTTACATGATGCTATGTTCAACAAGTGGGTCTCTTGGACTACCATGTTACATCACATTGATTGACAACAAGCTCATAGTGGAGATGTGGGCAACATGACTCATGACTTGACATGAAAATGATGGTACATTCGTGCTGCTGCTGGAGTGCATGTCGAGCTACAATGCTGTTGACTGATGGATGTCTTCATGGTGTATCATAGCTTCACCTCCGCATGTCGAAGTGTGCAGAGTCTTCAATGGTCATTGGTTCACTTGATGAAGCTTTAGCATGTTGTTCCTTTCTTTAATGTCGGAAGGCTTGATAGGCTCACTTGTTCACGAAGGTGCATGTTCAAAACATTCATCCACATCACATGCTTCATTAGTTAATTCATTGGTGAACCTGTCCCTCTGCATGTGTTTGTCGTCTTGACATGTTTGTTGGTGTACTTGTACTTGTAGTCACTCGTGACGAGACAAAATCAAATCCAAAACCTCCTAGTCTACCATGACACATGATCATTTGGATGAAGGTGATCGGGAGAGGCAACAAGATTGTGATGTGGGATGATGGATCTGGGCAATTGCTTATGAAAATGGTGTAAGATTCATTGAAAGATGGAGATAGATAATTTGATTCGATAGTGACTGTCTGCAAGGTATGGCTCAGTTGGGAGGCAAAATTGTGCAAATTTTGGGAAGGACATTTTGCACTACAAGAGGGTAAGGTAGGTTGCATGCCCTATGCATTTTCCAGAATGAACAGTCAACGGGGAATGGACAACCATATTTTTGCAATTTTCCAGAGGAACAAGCTAGGCTACATGAACGATCAACATGCAAGGATTGCGCAATTTTTCTGGGGAACTGCCTCGGAGACTGGCAATTAGAACTGCACAATTCTCGGAGTGAACTGCCAATTGGCTGCTGGGTCACTGGAAGCCAAAACTACGTAATAACCAGAGGGAATTGCCAGTTGGATGTTGGGGTCACTAGTAGCCAAAACTACGCAATTCCTAGAGGGAACTGGCAGAGCCAAAACTGTGAAATTCCCAAAGGGAATTGGAAGTTGGTTACTCAATCACTAGCAATAGAAACTGTGCAATTCCTGGAGGCAACAGGCAGTTTTCTACTAGGAGTTGCTGGATGGGAAAATTGCACTGAGGCCAGGAGGTCGACATATTGATTATCTCTTTCCAATTTCTAAGTGGAGCTAACTCATGGGTAGTGGAAGGACTGCTCGTGAGCACTGCGCAATTTCTGAGATGAATAGTCGATCGACTGTCTGGATGATTGAATGGGGAAATTGCACAATTTTCTTAAGGAGACAGGGACGTGAACTTGGTGTTTGTCAGGCCTGTCTGCGCAATCTCCTCAATCAATTGAACAAATGAGGTCAATGGCCTCTGCGTAATTTTTGAGGGGAGTCAATCCCAGGGTGACTGCCAGGTTGAACTGTCTGGGCGGTTAGCATGAGAGTTGATTGAGTTTCTTGCAGGTAGCACAACTTGAAGGACTAACTTGGTGCTTCTATGTTGTTCTGCTTGATGGTTGATCGAGTCGAAAGCAAGGTGATGGTTTGGCTATTAGTGAGAGTCTAGTTGTCAGAATTTAGCAGAAATGACTAAGTGTGTGAACAGTCAAAAGATGCATAATGATCATACGAACACACACTCGCGTGACTTGATGACGAAACAACCAAACCATCTAGAAACACATGTTTAACATGACTGAGTGATAGTGCAAGTGACAAGCACGACACTCGTGATTGATCGTTCATTGATTGAGACGACGCTTATGCAACAATGAATGTGACTATGTGTGTGAGTGTGACAGATGCTTTCACGGCAAACACAACAAACAGATACGAAGCAAAGACTTTGAGCATGACCAGAACAAGGTCGCAAGAATGACTTATACACCTGCATGTAGAGACTTGAATGCAATGAACAAGCAAGGTAGATGTAAAGACTCACACGAGCTCACAAAGTGAACCCGAGTGTGTGCAGTCATCAAGTGAAATTCTTCAAGGGAGGCTTCGAAATTGGTGCAGGATAAAATTTTGGAAGGTGGTTGTAGCCACTACAACACTTAGCGACACACTAGTAGTGATGAACACCAATATTGCAGCAAGGATGTTGCAACTCCTAGGCTACCAGCGTTACTTATCAACCTAGGGTTCATACAAACTTGGAGGTGATAGTGCTATATGCACAAGTAAAAGTGAAGTTCCTGCCTATTGTCATTGTTCATCTGAAGAGAGACCCAGGGGTTCCAAGCAAGACTTCTATAGAGTTAGAAGAAGCTTGATTCTTTTATGGAAAAAGAGCAAATCTATTCTAAGAGAGCTACTCTACTACAATAATGAGGAAAACAACATGTAATGCTAAATCACACCATATCCTAATTAACCATTTAAACAACTATGTTAAAAAGAATTGCTAAATCAACACTAACCTAATGTTGCTATCTAAGTTACAAAAGTAAAGAGAATCAAACCATACTAATGTGTGAGCAAGAAAACTTAAATCTGTTTTCACTTTTTTTTGTTTCTTTGGTAAAATCAAGCATGCAATTTAATTTTTCTTGTGGATGGAAGGTTGTTGAGGATGGCTAGAAGGTTTTTGGAGTGATTGGATGGTGTGGAAGGGTCCTAGGAGGCTTTTGTGACTTCCTAGAGGTTCCCCATCAATTTGGCCTCAAAACATGCCGTTTCAGGAAAACCTTCAGGATGTACTAGAAACCTACAGGATGATCCTATAGGAATTATAGGGAACCTACAGGATACAACCGAGAGCTATTTGTGAGGTGTTGGGAAGCTGGAAAAAGGTGTGTTTTGAGTGGGATAGGGTGTTATAAGGTCTAGGAACATTCAGGAGTCAATATCCAAGTGAAGATATGGCTAGATTCACTCAATGTGTCTAAGGGAATTTCAATGAAAAAGGACAAAAAAACTAGTGAGGGTGATGGAAGAACAAGAGACGGTTAAGGTTGATGAGGTGGAAGATGGATGCTAGTGATGAAGTCTAGACCTCCTCCTGAACTACCTGCAGTGCTTAAAACATGTATGTGTTTCAAGAACTATGCAACAAGATACATCTTCATAAACTAGAAAAGCATGAACCAATTGGCCATATTATGCATGAAGAAAGTGTTGAAGGAAATGAGAACATGAGTGAGATCTTACTGCAAAAAATAGAGTAATGGAAAAAGATGACAATGAAATGAACCAAATGTTGAGTGGAAAAAAAACTCCAAAGCTCATGCAAGAACTAGAAATCTGTGTTTTTGGGGCTGCTGAAGGGTCTCTTCCTTAAGTCATGGTCCCAAAGGGAGGAAGTGAGGTCGAGGCACCTGCTGAAAACCTTGTGGTGATCCATTTTCTCCTTGCTAATCTGCTAACTAAAAGAAGGCACAAATGGAAGCAAACAAACATACAACCAACCTAATCTACATTGTTGTAATGGAAATGCAGCTACTTAAGCAAATGAACAATCAAACTATGAATCTATGCTAACATACATGTAAAATAAAGAGGAGCCTTGGCTACTAGGGTTGGGCACTAACCCAAAAGCTTCAGTCCTCTAAGCTAACTCAGTGCTGGCTCAAAACAAAACTCATTCTTATTATCAAAATAATGGATTACTTCAAAAACTATCACAAGTCTTGTAGCTCGAAAATAGAGTAGGGTTTTACAATCAGAAATCTGAATCCTACTGAGGTCTTAGGCCTCTTTACTTATACATCTGAAGTCTCCAATTACTTCCTTAAAATTAGGGAGGCTTGGCTCCCAAACTTGAGATAAAGTGGTGCTTTGTCTTTCACTTGCTCGACTACCTTCTAGTCCTCATGATTTAGTTGTTTTCACTCCGAGCTGATGGAGGAATATTCAAATGGAGGGGTAGTAATGAGGAGGATTTATCTCCTATAATTCCTCTCCCTTGTCCATTAGAGTTTTGACCAAGGTCTTTGCCAAAATTCCTTGCTTTTATCCTTTAATCCTACATTAAATGCACATTAGACCACAAAGCAAAATATCCTACTCTAGCTCATCTCATAAACAAAATAAAATCAAAAGTATGCAATAAGTTGTGAGAATAGTTGGTTTGACTAAGCTAGGAGGTGAATTAAGGCCCATATAATTACCCAATGATGAGGCTCATTATCACCGCCCTATTGAAAGTGTCACTCATCCTCTAAGCAACTTAGTCAATTTCCATGTCCTTCATGGCTCTGAAGTAAAAAACTTCTTGATGAACAGAATTATATATATAAATATCTTATTAAAATGATGAATAGACAGATGATGATGATTACAAATGGGGTTCCTGGCTTATATACTGCCATGGACACCCTTTGGGAAAGGGCATGATCTTGTGATCGTGCCCTTTCATCTAATTAAACCTAAAATTAAATAATAAACCTAAAGGTAACTATTTTTTTACATAACATTGCCTTCCTCTCGAAAGAATTCTTTGTCCTCAAAGCATAAGTAACGACGACTGCTGTTGAAGAATGATTCATTCTCCCAGAAGGCGTCTTCTTAGGGTAAGTCCTTCCACTTGATCAGATATTCCAGGATGATCAAGGTCCCACACTTTAAAAGGTCTTGGATTAATCTCCCAATTTCTGTTTTTTAGTGATGTGGATATCGGTATGGCTTGATGTTGACGGGGTCTGACCTTGCCTTAACTTTTATTGTATGCTCAATTTCCCTATTAGGTGACATCTTCATAGGTAGGTCTTGAAATACTTTTTCATGCTTTTGAATTAGATCTTGTATCTCTGGTGACTTTTCTTTGGTCATATTTGTAGATAACATCTCTAATTGGTGACATTGTACTACATACGCGGGTGCTCCTTTTCGACTTAGCTTCATCATCTGAGATGATGATACAACTTGATTTTCTGGTGCTTGGAATCTGTGTAGTTTGTACTTTTGACCTCCCCATATGAATTTTATAAATTTCACTTGATGGTTGACTGCATAAGTACCTAAATTTTGTATCCATTGGATACCTAAGACTACACCTACTCCAACTAACAGTACTGTAAAAAACGAAGACTCTAAACTGAAGTCTTGAATATGCAATTTAACCTTATGGAATTTCTGCACCTTTTCAATCTTCTTACTGTTAGCTATCATCACTTTCATGTTTGGTAAGGGAAATGAAAAGATATTGAGTTTCTTGGCCACGGTTGCATTATTGTGTATGCTTCTAGAGTCGATGAGAACCACTACGTTGTTCTTCTTTATGTGTCCTTTTAAATTTAAGGTCTGAGGTTCTGATATACCTATCATGGCTGATAATGACACTTGTGGAGTACTTCCGTCATCTAATTCTGGTGAGAATTATAGGGCGTCTTCTGTTTCTTCTATGTCATAATCTTCACTGTTTGAATCATTGGTTGCTTCACAATTATATATGTTCTTTGGTTCTTTTCCTTTAGTACATCTATGTTTGGGGTCCCACTTCTCACCACAACGTTTACATTTACCCTCTTTTATCCTTTGCATTTCCACATTACATTTTTCATCTTCACGATGATGTGGTGGAACATATCTTGTATTATTGGAGTCCATATACTGAAGTATCCTTCGTCTTGCATATGTTTTTTCTGCTTTTGACCAAAATATTGGTTCGTATTTCTTTTCGGTTGTTTTTTCTTTTCATCTTGCTACTTCTATAGATGTAATATCATGCATCTCAATTTTTTCTTGTAAATGGGTTTTGAGTCCTGAGATGTATGACTGAATTAGACGAGATTCTGATAACCCAGGTACTCGTGTTACTAAGGTCTCCCATTCTTGAGTGTATTCATCCACACTTCCTTTTTGTCGTAATTTGATGAGTTTTGAAAAGAACTCTTCTTCTCTTTACACCTTGGAATCTTTTAAAAAATGCATCTTTAAATTTTCTCCAGCTAATGACATGTGTTGTTTTTTTCCACCACATATACCAGTTATATGCTTCTCCTTCCATTTTCATGGATGCATGTCTGAGCTTTTCGTCATCGTCATTGATGTCATATATATCAAAGTATTCCTTTGCTTTATTTATCCATGCAACATTGTTTTTTTCGTTTCCATCGAATTTATGCATCTCGACTTTTTCCCTTCGCTGGTATGTGGCTAATGGTTGAGCGAAAAAAGGGTGTTGATTAGTAAGGGTATCCCAAAGTTGCTTGTTTGTAATTGCTATGTTACTTGCTTCTTGGTGGGGTGTCGCTGATTTTTTTGGCGATTCAACCTTCTCATGAGAGTCTATTGAATTTGTTGAATCTGATGAGACGTGTTCTTGATTCTCTTCATTTTCTTTTAGTAGTTGTTCGGGTGTCTGCTTGACCTCTTTGATGTCTGCTTCTGTTTGGACATGTAGATTTTCCATTTTTATTTCTATTCGATTTGTTGTATCTTGAAGATTTTTTATTTTGTCACCCTGCTCCTCAAGCTTAATCTGGAACTCGTTTAATCTTTTAGTGACCTCATCGTGGTTGCTATTTATCTTATGCTCCACATCCGACAATGTTTTTTGGAAATCCACCATTGTCATTGTCGACATTGAGCGGGTTTGTGGGGGTGTGTATTTATTTGCTAGCTAGAATATTTTTCTTCTCTCTTTTTTCTTTAATTAGCTAAAATAAATTTTATATATATAATTTTTAATTAATTAAATAACATAGATATATATATATATATATATTATATGTACTATATATAATATATATATATTATATATATGTACATATAAATTTTAGTTAATTAAATTAAATTAATAATTAAATTATATATATTATATATAATATATAATATAATTTATATATATTTATATATATTATATATAATTTTAACGTAATATATATTTCACGCTATATATATTGAATATATATATATATATATTATTATAATTATATATATATATATTATATATATATATATATATATATATATATATATATATATATATATTATATATTTACGACGGACAGTCCAACGCCATATATATTTGGATATATATATATATATATAATGACATTAAATATAAATCTATATATTTACCACAGACAGTCACGTCCCGCTGAATAGGCACATTGACCCTGCCTCGTTGGTTGACCTACTTCCGTGCGGATATCACCACAGACGTGGGCAAGTAATTAAAGGTTAAGAAATAGAGCGATGAGGAACAGCGGACAGTAGCAGTGGCGACTGCAATAAAAAAACAACTGTCAGGATAAGATGATGGATACCACATTGGAAAGTGGAAGCGTGTGGCGGATGGTGGACTGGATTGCGGTGGACGAGGATCGAGGTGTATAGGACGGACGCAGCAGGGACAGGGGACGCAAATAGCAGGGATGTGGGTAGCTTGGATGGGGACCATATGGGAAGTATGGAGTGACCCGTATGGATATGGGAAGTATGGTCAGCAGTGGGTTGTGTTGTACGGTGGTAGCGCTAAACCGAGGAACAACCTGCTCTGATACCAATGAAGTAAAAAACTTCTTGATGAACAGAATTATATATATAAATATCTTATTAAAATGATGAATAGACAGATGATGATGATTACAAATGGGGTTCATGGCTTATATATTGCCATGGACACCCTTTGGGAAAGGGCATGATCTTATGATCGTGCCCTTTCATCTAATTAAACCTAAAATTAAATAATAAACCTAAAGGTAACTAATTTTTTACATAACAAGCTTTGGTAGCCTCTCTGACATCCCATGCCTCTGTTGTGGTCTCTTCTTCTTGTTCATAGAAGCCTGCTTTATTTTCTACCTCTTCCCATTGCCTCTTTTATTCTTCTTCTTTTCTCCCTTCTAGAATTCCTAGGAGTAGTGGTGGACTGAGTTTTAGGCCTATCTAATTGACCTTCAACCTTTTCATTTATTCTTGTACATAGGTGTCATGTTGAGTGCCTCTCTCAATCTTTGAGGGGAGTGATATTCCCTGATCTTCAAGCTGCGTGGTAGTGTGTTCCATCTCCTTAGGCAGGCATGTATATTATCATCTCCTAGTAGCCTAAACATATCCTCAAAATGTGAAATTCCTTGCTCTTGGGCAACAATATATCTAGGTGCCAGCTGAGGATCATTTGCAATCAAATTATGGGTGTTGATTATGGCCATGGGATTTGATTTTTTAGCTCTGATGAAAAGAGTTTCATTTTGATCTCTATCCAATATTCTTTTCATCTCTGCATCCCTTGACTCCTCATGGTTCATCTATGATGCCAAAGCCATTAATTGTAGATCTCCTAGCTTGGCATTAGGATCCAAAACATTCAATATGTGAGTTCCATGTTGTGCAAATAAAACTCAGGCATGTTGGTCCTATCCTCTAGTATACTTTGATCACAAATATCAATAAACTGCCTATAGTCCTGAAATGGCATGGTGCCCCTTTGTGCTAGTGCTTTAATTTGAAACTACAGCCACTATTCTTTGAGGTAAAGAGCATAGGATTTTGCTGGTATCATACATTGTATGGCCTCCAATGAGAGGTTTATTATACATGCTAATTTGTTCTCCCTTTCCTGTAGTTGTCCCCTCAGCCATGCATTTTCCCTCTCAAGTTGATCTCTCATTATTGCTTCTCTATCCCTTAAGCCACTTAGCTCTTTGCCCATTTCTTTGAGCTTCTCTTCCATGTGCCCAATTTCTTCCACCCCTTTTGACTTGGTGATTTGCATCCATTTGTGGGTTCTGGCCATCTCTTTCTCAAGTTCGAAAAAAAATGGGATGGAAAATTTTTGATGTATCACCCTGCCTCCTTCAATAAACCAGTAGTAGAAGTCTAGGTTAGGTTGGGGGCTTGGTTCCTTTGTTTCAGTGTCTTCTTCTTTTTTTTCTTGATGCTCCCCTACCTTGCCTTCCAACTTCTGTGCTTCCTATAGTTTTTGCAGAGTATCCTGTAGGATTGTTTTTGCTTCCTGTAGGTTTTGTTGTGGATCCTGTAGGATGGACTTACCCTTTAAGGAAGTTGATCTGGGACTAGGCCTCCTTACATAGATGATTGGTGACTTAGGGGAAGGCATTTTGTCTCTTGGTGTAGGGGAACCTTCAATCTCAATAGGGATTTTTATTGATATTTGTGGCTTCCCTTGTTTGATTATTGTGCTCTTTCCTGTTCTGAAATATAGTGGGGCTTTGCTCCTTCTTGTCCCTTTTTGCTTGACTCGGGTGTTGAGAGCAGTGAGGGTAGCTGCTGCCTCCCTATAAGTAGCCTTTGGAGACCCCCTAGGTGAATCCCCTTTGTTTTCTTCCCTTTCTGTTTCAATGCCTTCCTCCTCTTTGTTTTTTGTATCTTCTTCCTCTTGTTGTTCTTCCTCATCTCCATCAGTTTCTTCCTTAATTTCCTCCTCTGTTCCATCATCATCCTCCTTCTCTTCTCCGTCTTCTTCTTCTGCTTCATTATGTTCCTCTATATCAGTTTCTTCTTCATCCATCTCATCCCTATCTAGCTTTGTATCTTCTTCTTCCTATTTTGCCTCCTCCTCACTGACAGAGGGACTAACATCATAAGTGAGGGTTTTGATTTCATCCTCTGCTAGCAAGTCTCTAAAGACTGACCATGTTATAGGGATTTTGAGGTTTTGGAGGGCATTCTCAATGAGGATCCTGATCAACCCATGGTGAGCCAATTGTTTGGAATTCACTTCCTTTACTTTGTTGTTGGAGTCTATGGATGATTGCATCAAGAAATAGGGTATGTTGAGTCTTTGGTGAATTGGTGTTTCTACCCCAAATATTAATTCTTCAAGGATCCTAAAATGGTAGCCATAAACAACACTATATCTACCCTCACATGAGATATATTTGATGAGTTGGTAGCCTACCTCACTCCATGGGCATGGCAGACTGTCCCTCCTTACTCCATTTTTCCTCTATGGGTTCTTCACCTTCTAAGAAGAATTTCCTTTTTGCCACCTGACTATCTCCTTTGTCTTCTTTTCTCGATGGAATTCCTAGGGGAAGTGTGGTGACCCTACTCATGAGCTCTAGGGTGAGATCTATAGTGAAGCCTCTAACTAAAACAATGGCATGGATTCTATTGTGTGGAGTGAGGAAATGAGAAAATTCTTGAGCCACCTCATCATCATACCCTGTGAATTTTTCTAAAACCCCATCCAGTTGTGTCTTGTAAAGATTTCAAGCACTTGGGGGTGTTGTTGTATCCTCACAATGTTTGTGGGTTCTCTCCTATTAAACCCTCATGTCATCTTGCTTGTGAGGCTTGAGGAGAAAATGAGAGGGTTGACACAAAAAAAAAAAAAAATTAGGAGAAAAACAGAGTTTACTGTGTATGTAATTACCTCCCACAGTTGCTAAATTCACTAGATTTTAGAGCATTTCTAGTTCATTTGCTTGTAAATGGGGATGGATTTTTATAGCCTACCACTTTAGAATGGTGGCACTGGACAATTCCTGTGATATCCCCTCTTGAACTCTTCTCTACCTATCATATAGACTGCCTCTGTGTATCCTGTAGACTGATCCTATAGATTGTATCTTGTAGACTCTTCCTGTAGGAATTCCTATGCATGCTCCTATAGAAATTCTCTTGTAGAATGATGGATCCTTGCTTCCAGTGGGTGGCTAGATTTATGAGAGTGACTTGAGTGAGGGAATTTCGAGGAGGAGAAATGCATAAATGCATGTAAATGATGTTTTATTTCCCTTTATGATGTTTCCGGGTGAGGTGGTGTGCTGGCAACAGAGGTACGTTGCCTGCATTTTTGGACCGTTGGTCCCCACTACCACCTCATCATTTCCCACTCCTCATAATGAGCTCCCCCCTTGTAGATCCATAGTTAACCACTTCTTGTCCTACTCCTCCTCTGTATTTGAGCTGATTGCAGTCACGTGTGAGAGGACACTTGATTTTTCATTCGCTAACTGAATGAAGGTGGCCAAGTTAAATAGACACCTTTTCAATTATAAACCAAATATCTCGTAACCTTTACAACTTTTAATTAAATTATGCCTATGAGTGAGTGAGTGGGATACTTACCTGTGGTTTGGATGCCATGCTATAGTTGTTAAAGATCAAAGGTGTTGCATTCTTTATTTGTTGCATGGTCATTCTTCTTTCTCTGCTTGCTGCCTATTGATGGTTTCTTGGCTTTTACAAGTATCTGTGACTGTAGATCTTATGTTGTTGTTACCATGGAGCTCCTGCATCATCCTATTGAAGACCTGTAGTTGATGATTCAAATTCTGTGGGATAGGCTGCTACGAGATTTCCTACTGGATGTCCTGTAGTTGATTCTCCCTCAGAATTCCTTAATCGTGTCATTAGATGGGGATGTCAAGATGGTGCAATGAATGGACAGAGGGAGTAGGAGTGTGTGTGGAGCAAGGGACCTCCACAAGGCCCATCATGACAGGTCAGAAGGATGTCAAAAACTTCCTCTTCCCTTACACACCTTCTCAAGATTGGATCTGGGCCAAGTTTGAAAATATTGCCCCTAATCCATGTAAAGGGGGTGCTTTTCCTAAATATCTTGCTCTTTTCTTTGGAGGGCAAGTTTGGTGGGAACTGTGCTGATACCAAATAGTTTCCTATATCATCAAACAAGGGGAGAGAACTGAAAGAGAAAACAAGTGCTCATCTGGTAACTTGTCATCCACCATTCCTTCTTCACCTGCAGACAGATTCACCCTAGATAAAAGGTCTGCAACAACATTTTCTTTACCAGGCTTATCAAAAGTGGTCAGATCAAACTGTTGTAATAAAAACAACCACCTTATAATTCGAGCATTCACATCTAGTTTGTTCCTTAAATATTTGATTGCAACATGGTCAATATAAACAAATGTTTGATAGCTCGTAATGTAATGCCTAAATTTGTTTCATGAATGCACAACAGCCAGGAGTTCTTTTTCGATCACTTTATAATTTAGCTCAACCTTTGACAAGTTCTTATTGATAAAATAGATGGCATAGGGCAGTTTATCCTCTACTTGACCTAAGGTTGCTCCTATGGCTTTGTGTGAGGCATCAACATGAATATGAAAAGGGAGGGCCTAGTTTGGGCCTCGGAGAATTGATGTAGTGGTTAACTTACCCTTTAGAATGTCTAAGGCCTCTTGACAAGTTTTTGACCATATAAACTCAGAATATTTAGCCGAAAACCCAAATAAAGGAGAGGCCAACTTGCTGAAGTCCTTCATAAACCTTCGGTAGTATCCAGCTAACCCCAAGAAACTCCTAATATCTCTCTACTTTTGCAGAGGTGGGACGCTTTGGATGATTGCTATTTTGTTTAGGTCCACCTGCAGTCCTTGCTGAGATATTGAATGACTAATGAGCCCGATAAATGGGTAATTATATGGGCTCATTTGGCCTCCTAACTTAGCTTAATCCACCATTCTCATTATTTTATTGCATGTTTTTTATTATATTTATGCTAATAGAGTGATTTGGGTTAGTCATTATGCCATGAAGTCTAATGTGTGCTTTATGTAGATTTTTGGTCAATTTTGAGACAAAGTCAAAGGTTTAATGAGCATTTGGCAGCCAATATTCGAGGAAGAAAAGGGAGAGGATTTATAGGAGGGTGCCCCCCTCATTGATGACTCCCTACTATGAATCCTCCTTCAGAAAGCTCAGAGCACAAGTAGCCACATCAATGCATCAAAGAGGCAGCCGAGCAAGTGAAGGTTAACTGTTGTCTATCTCAAGTCCTGGGAGCCAAGCCTCCCTGATTTTAGGAGAGCTATTGGGAGCTCCAATTTTATAAATAGAGAAGCCTAGGACCTCAGTATTTTGTTGGATTTTATTCAAATTTTCGTACTTTTGTTGCAGCTTTTGCTTAGCTCATTTCGAGCTTACATTTTTGGACAATTTTATGTAATGTGACTATTATTTTGATAATGAAGATGAAATCTTTTCTGAGCCAACACTAAGTTCTTCCAGAGGGCTGAATCTCTTGGGTTAGGGCCCAACCCAAGCTACCCAACACCTCTTGTTTTGTATTTACATGTCCTGTTGCAGTTCATGAATTAGTTGTTGTTAGATAGATTTCTTCCTTGGTAGAATAGGTTGCTTTTTGGTGATTTGCATAGATGTTTCCATTTCAGTTTTTTGAAGTAGGTTAAATAGTGGTAAGAGAAAGATACCAAATGTCCATCAACAGAGCCTTGAACTCCTTTCCTCCCTTTGGGACCATGAGCTAAGGTCAATACCCTCTTGCTGCCACCAAAAACACAGTTTTGCCTTCTCCATGCAATTTCTAGTGTTATAGTTTGATTTAGAGGTTAATGCTTTGCTTCAGATCCATTTTTCCATACTCATTTCTGTTTCTGCAGTAAATCTCCATTCATGCTTTCCTTTCCATGTAGCAATTTTCAACATTTTATTTTCCTAGATTAGAATTTAGGTTAATATGAGGTACAATTCTATTTTTTGGTGCAGCTAGTTTCTTTTCTTGCTCAGTTTCAGTGTTTTATTTGTAGCTCTTTTGCAGTACATATATGCTCATAATAAGTCAATAAATCAGCCATCACCATCTTTTTTGCTACATGCTCCATAGGTCATTCACAGCCCCTCATAAATATGCCCTAAATTGCTGTGTTTTTCTCATAAACATTCCTCTCGTCCCTTGAACAAATCCAACTATCATTCTCTTTCCTAATCCTTCTTGATGAACCTTGAACACCTTAACACATCCCTCTAGTATTAAGCTACCCTCTCCCACCATTTTTTCACCTTCAAAATCTCTAAAACAAGTCTTGGCATCCTCCTGTAGATCCCCTGCAGCCTCCTATAGAAATTCCTGTAGGTGACTTTTTGAAGTCCGATTGTAGGGAAAGCCTCTAGAAGGTTACTAGAGGCCTCCTAGGACCCATCCACACCTTCATACACCTCTACAAACTCCAAATCCACCCTCCATCACCACCTAATCACTGCCTCATCTGCAAACAAATAAATTACATGCATGACAATTTCACATAAAATACATAAAAACCCAAAAAGATGCCTTTTTCTCATTTCCTCCTAGAAATAGCTTGAATAAATGTTGTTTACTTCCTAAGTAGGTAATGGCATGAATTTTATGGTTTTTCATCCCTCTTTCTACAAACGTAGGGTTAGTTGGTTAATTAGGGTTTGCTAGGGTTACTTCACATTTCAGTCTTCTTTCACTTTCTGCAAGTAGAGTAGCCTCTGTAAAGTGAGCTTTCCTTTCTTTCATCACGCATAAGGCTTCTTCTGGAAGTCATAGAAGCTGGCTTGAGCTCCTAGTGATCTTGCACTAGCTGACCAAGTGACAACGTCTAGTAAGAACTAGTACTTGTGCATACAACACCGTCACTTCCAAGTTTGTTAAGAACTATCGGGTTGATAAAAGTAAAGTAGGAAGCCCCAGCAGTTGCAGCATTATTACTGCAATACTGGTGCTCACAACTTTTTGGCATCGTTGCAGGGAAGCGTCAGAGTATTTTGTGATTACTGCTTCTCTTCTATTTTCTACTGCAACATTCTACTAAGTAGTTCATTTAAGAAAAAGTAGAGTAGTTATTTCTTTCAATTTCTGCATTTCCTTGCTTTCATTTCAATTCTGCAATTTCGATTTCAGCAAAAGTAGATTAGTCCTTTCAATTCTGCAATTTCCATTTCAACAAAAGTAGATTTAGTCCTTTCAATTTTGCAATTTCCATTTCAGCAAAGGTAGATTCGTCATTTCCTTGCTTTCATTTTAATTCTGCAAATTCCTTTCAGCAAGTTCATTTTAGTAGCTGCAATTTGTTTGTTCAATCAATTTCAGTTTTGCAAGTACAAGTAGAAAAACAAAAATCACCAAAAAAATATTTCCTTTCATGCCTCGTAGGAATAGAGATAATTCAAGAAAATTCTTACCCAGCACCCTCGCCACATCACAAAGCCACCCTTCTCTCTTCTTCGGTGGCAATGATCCAAAAGAACCTTTAGGCGAACAACCTGAGATATTTGAAGAACCTATAGGAGAAGAAGAGGAAGAAAACATCCCTCCTGAGACAATGGTTGAAAACAGAAATGCTAGGGGGAATGGAGAAAGAGTAAAGGGTACATTTCCTATCCAAGAGACCAAGGGGGACACTAAAATGAAGAACATCGACCCTTCAACCCTACCTCACTTCCAAGGGTTGACTACAGAAGATCCTGACACCTTCTTGTTTGAGTTTGTTGTTATCTATCGAACCTATGACTATGCAAAAGATGAGAAAAAGTTGAAGTTGTTTCCTTCTACCCTCAATGATGCAGCATTGCGCTAGTTCATGGGGTTACCTGGAAATAGCATCACAACTTGGGCTCAAATGCAGCAAGCCTTTAATAACAAATATCGAGACTACTATAGGTCAAAAGATACCAAGGAAGAAATCTTTCGAATGACCATGGGAAGTGATGAATCCTTGGAAGATTATGAAGAAAGGTTCCAAATTAGTTATAAAAGGGCCAGGTGCACACTTGACCCCAAATTTCTAAATTTGGTCCTGCTGAGAGGAATTTCGGAAGACCTTCTAGACACCCTCCATTTACTGGCTAGGGGAGACATCTACCAACTACCTTACGAAGACATAATGAATGTTTTTAGAAACCATTCTAGGGCAGCCAGAAAGAGAGGTAGGGGGAGTCAACACACAACCAGTACCTCCTCATCCAGCTCATCCCCTAAAGGTGAACTTGGAAACATGCTGGAAGACTTCAAGAGTGAGATGTTGTAGACTCTTTCCATGCAAATGGATACCTTGCATACCAAAAGGAAACAAGAGGAAGCAGAGAGGGCTTTGGCCATTTTTTGTCCTAGGTGCACCAGAAGGCATCCTAGGAACGAATGTCCATTGAACTCTATAGAGGTTTGTTCAGTCTGTGAAAAATATAATTCTTCATATAAGTGCCCTTCCTTGCCCGGACTTAAAGTTGTATACCAAGGGGCTGAAGGAGCCACTGAACCACTCTATTTCATGAACCAAAAGAGATCACATGGACTTAGACCATACCAGTGTGGAATGCAAGGGACATCCCAGGCATACTACAACCCCAATCAAGATACTTCCATACCTTCTTTAGGTCACCCTGCTCATCCTTCTTGGTCCACACCTCCTCCTTGGACATATCCATCTTAATATCATGACCAACCAACCGCTCATTCATTTCACTCCTATGCTCAGCCACAACCTCAGTGGAATGCATCTCATCAGGGGTGGAGGCCCCAGTACAACTCTCCTCCTACTCTTTTGCCTCCACCACCTGCTCAACTGCAACCATTGCCTCCTGCTCCACTAAGGCAAACCCAAATGCCTGCTCAACCGAACCTGAAGCTGAACAACAAATAGGCTCAGCAAGTATATAGTGGGCAACCATCATGCCCAACCTATGCTATGGAGATTCAGGAGATTAACCTACAATCTGGGAAGGTTCTCCCAGATAGCCAGCCTCCCCCTCAAGAGGTTGAGGAAGATAAAGAGGAAAGTGAACCGAAAGCAATTCCACCATTTCCTAAGAGATTATCTGGAATAACACAGCCTACAATGGAAGAAACTGAACTTCTGGGAGAATTGAAACAATTATGTGTAAAGATACCACTTCTCCAAGCCATAAATGATGTGCCCATATACAATAATATGATCAAAGAGAAGTTCTTCAGGCATCCAAGTAGGTGCAAGAGAGATGCCCCAACCATCAATGTCATAAGATAATTGTCCAACCTGATGTTGGGGTAGGTAATATGTTCGAGGTATCTAGACCTTGGAAGCCCAGTAGTTGATGTCCACAGCAATGGCACCATGATCCCCCATACCCTGATTGATCTAGAGGTTGCCATTAATGTTATGAAAAAGGACACCATTCTCAATCTCAACCTTCAAGGCTCCTTGAGAAAGACCACGATGGTACTATAGTTAGGAGATCGCTCCACCGTGACCCCTGAAGGGATTGTGGAGGATGTGATGGTCTCCATTGATTCTTGGCCATACCCTACTGATTTCCTAGTTCTCCAGCCAAATTCAAAGCTCACTGGGTATCCTCACATCTTGGGAAGACCCTGGTTGGCTACTGTAGATGCCTACATCAGTTGTAGAGCTGGGAACATGACAATCAAGAACAGGCATATGTCCAAGCAACCAATCCTATACCCTCCTGCCCAACCCTTGCTACAACATGATCTACCTCTCTGGTTGGAGGAGGAGGATGAGGATGAAGTCTATTCTGCAGCACTGTGTGCAGTAGAAAATGTCATGGGGGGGGAACCACAAAATGGGGATGATATCATTGGAAATTTGATTCAAAATCCACCCCCCAGTATGTTTCCATTAGAAGATCTAGTGAAAGAACCCCAAGAAAACCCCCTAGCTGATCTCTGTGGGGCCGACCCGACCTCTCTCTGTGTTAAGAATATAGAGTTCAGCCCAGAAAAACCTTGAAAATCAACTCATCCCAGCTCAAGAAAAGATAGAAAAGATAGATCAACGACTTAGAATTCAGCCTCTTCGAGGGGGCAACCTCCTTTACATTACATAAATGAACAATTCTTGGATGATACAAATGAAAAGACCTCCTTTCTATATATAGGAGTCTAAGGGGTCATTATATAATCAGAGCCTACATAACAATAATAATTGAAGGGCACAATAATAACAATAGTGGGCTTCTATGGGGCACAATAGTAACAATATGGGCACTACATGGGTACATCAATATAATAGGGGGTTGTACTAATAATAATAAGGGGTTACACTAGTAGTATAGGGGCCTAACATGCCCCTCTCCTCCAAAAAGTGTTGTCCTCAACGCTTGAGTAGTTCTTGATG
>APFE030319875.1:263042-275406 GCA_000404065.3 Pinus taeda
AGAATTTGTTTGTTGTCATTTCTCAAAGTTGTTTAGTGCATTTTTCCATCATCAAAAAGAAAAATCTCTTTTGCTTTGCATTAGTTAATGAGAATTAGAACTTTTCATTTCGATTAGTGATTAGTGATCTTAAAGAAAAGTTTGTTAATTTGCATTAGCTGCATTAGAGAAGTTCTTTGTTTTTTTGTGATCATTTCGTTTGCGTGAAAGCTCTTGAACTCTCTCGTAATTAGCATTCATCAAATGAAATGACATGTTTTGGCATATAGATTGCATTTAGGGAATTTTGAGAGATTACATATGGTAGGACCTGAAAACTGAAACCTAACACAAGATCAACTTTAAAATGAACTGAATGAATCTAACAACGCATTGGAACATAACGCACACTGTTTAGAGGTCTAGGCTAAAGATGTGCTCCAGCGTCGTTAAACCTAGTCACTTTTGTTTCCACTCAAAGTTGGGTGATTCCTCCTTTTGTGACTCAATAGTGGTCTAGTACGGACTTGTGCTCCCACGTACTGTCGAGTATATGGGGAGACCCCACTAGGTTATCATCCTTTATCCACAGGAAGCCGTGTATGCCGCCTTACAGCCTGTAACACACCACACACAACATTCGGGAAGATTGACTACCATACGGAAAGTCCTTGGTTTTCATATGATTGCTAAGGTGTATATGCAGTTTTACGGATTGTCTGGTAAACCCCTTGCCTAGTTCTCCAGAGTAGTCACTTTTTATCCTTTTTGGACTCCTTAAAAGAAAAGGCTCACCTGAGCATTTGTCACTTCGGGCTCACTAAACATTCGAAGGTGACTAGAGTCATATTTTTGTTCTTTTCTTGACTCTTTAAAGATGAAAAGGTCAAGTTATGTCCTTGTGTCTTAAAATTTATTCGCCCGCGATCACACGCCCTATTAGATTCTGCTTGTTGACAATTTGATTATGTGTCTTGGGTTTTTTTCAGCCCCGTGTGCGACTTCTAGTTTTTGATGGCAACTTTTCCAGAGTTCACCAACCCAGGAATCCCCTCTGATGGGAATCCTAGTCATTTTCCTCCTTTTGGGAATGTTGTGCTCCTTACATGGCAATGTTGTCCCTTCCTGGGTTAACTGTTGGGTTGCCTGTTTGGTTGTTCTCAACCTCTGTGGTCCCTAGTGTCTCAATTACTGGTCAATCAGTTCCTCCACCTGAACAACATCATGTTGATTCCAAGGTGGACCTCTCCCCTTCTTCGCCTGTTTCTACGTCCTCATCTTCTACTTCGCCTAGTGAAAGTCTAGATTCAAGTAACCAGGTGGCTAAGAAGAAGAAGAAGACGACGAATAAGAAGAAGTCTCATAAGTGAGAGGCTAAAAGTGCAGCTACTACCCCGAGTACATCTCAGGTCGGAACTCCTTCTGCTCCTCCGCGGAAGGTTAAGTATCCTTGTAAATTGTGCAAGGATAACCATCTTCTTCGTGATTGTCCTGACATTCCCAGGATCTTAGAAGTATGGTCTCACGATTTTGCCTGCCCCTCATCATCCTCTGAAGCTCATGGCGATGCTTCCCTATCAGCTGGCAATGGTAAGAAGAAAGGAAAGATTCGATTCCCCTGTAGGCTATGTGAGGGAAACCATCTCCTTCACCTTTGTCCACTCATGGATAAAGCTTCCGTTGTTTTGGAAATACTTACAGCGTCTTCACCCCAACTCCCCGTTAGTTATTAGAGGCTCTCTTCAGATCCTCTCCCTACCGACAAAGAGATTGACTTAGATTATTCTCTTGTCCATCATCCTCTTTCTGAACCTGGCAGTGCTAAGCCTGTTCCAGACCAACCATTGGTCGGAAAGAGTGTCGACTCAGGTTCACCACCCGTCAATCACTCTGTTTCAGAAGAGCATCATGCTCATGTTCTTCTTGTCTCGTCAAATTCTCTTGATTCCAAAAACGACTCTCCTATCCCAGCTGATCCAGAGAGTCCTTCTTCGGTACCTTTAGAGCAGGGGGCCAATCATACGATTCCCCCACCAAGTAGTTCAGTTGTTTCCTTTGACTGGAGTCATTCGACCACTTTTCGCCTTCCAGCCCATGTGCCTTTCCAGATTACAGTACATGCCAATGATACGACAGTACCTGGCACTATCTTGGATGAGGGTTCATCTGTCAGTGTTATGCCTTCCACTACTTGGAAAGCTTTGGGCTCCCCACATCTTGTGCCAGTCACACAGAATCTGTTAGCATTTGACGGAGGGACTAGTCAACCATTGGGGATCCTCCCACAGTTCCCTATTACTTTGGGAGGCAAAACCGTCTATATAGACATACTGGTTACCCAAGGTGCTTTAGATTTTAGTCTTCTCCTTGGTCATGACTATGTTTATGCCATGGGGACCCTTGTCTCTTCACTTTTTCGTGTGGTTTTCTTTCCACATGATAGAAGAATCGTGACTATAGATCAATTATCGTTCTTTAGTCCCTCGGTGCCTCCGGCGCAGTTGTCATCCCCTCCTGGTTTTTATCCACCGGTTGTATCTACCCCACCATAGGTCAACTACGTAGCTACTTATCCCGTGCCTGTATCCAGTGATGATGCCGTCGTGCATAGTGTCCTGGGGGCATTGGGTCCTGACTTCCCAGATGTTGTCCTTCCACAGGGAGTGACACTCTTGGATGCAACGACTTCTTGTTCATTATGATGAAGTTCGTTCGGAGAATGGTTCACTTTCCTATGTCAAGCTCCTTAAAAAATGAAACTAGGACTGGGCAGAGCATAGTTCGCTTTCCTATGTCAAGCTCCTTAAAAAATGAAGCTGGGTCTGGTCGAGCATAGTTCTTAATCTTGTGTCAAGATCGTTAAAAACGAAAACAAGGGTTATGAGGATAGTTCTTTTACTGTGTCAACCTCCTTAAAAAATGAAACAACTCCCTTTCCAAATCGAGTCTTTTGATTAAGATCTCGTAAAATACAAGTCGATTCTTTCCAAGATCTCAAAAGTGAACCTTCATTCCATCCACTTTGTTGAATGCAATGAAGCTTGAGGGGCATGTACCGCGTTTTGCATCATTATGTTGGGGGCATGTGAACTTATAACAAGCTTAGTTTTTCGTTTCAAGCTTGTGTAAACATGAAACCGAATCTAAGTAGAGTTCTCCATGGTTCAAGCCTGTGTAAAAATGAACCCATACCCGATGTACAGCTCGTGATTGCTATATTTATCTGCTAAATTATGTTAGATGAGCCTTGGTTGTTTTCATCCCATCGCCACCATCTCTTTGGCCGATCATATGCTTTCACTTGATTGTTTTCCTTTCCTGAGGGACCGTAGTTAATGAGTGGTTTTATTAGCCAGCCTCTTGACCATTACATGTTTTGAGCAGTTCCACCATTGCCGGAACCAGTTGCTACCCTTTATACCACTCGTTCCTCTAGGATAAGTCACCTTTCAGCTCTTTTCTGACTCGTTTAAAGATGAAAATATTGTCAAGTTATTCCTCTTGAAACGCTAAACATAAATAAGAGGCGGTCATCTTTAAACTCTTTTCTGACTGTGTAAAGATGAAAAGATTGTCGGGCCCTTGTCGTTTCAGGCTCGTTAACGGTTACGAAACGACGTGGTTTCAATCGCTTTTTTACTTTTTCAGGTCGAAATCACTACTCATGAAAAGTACTCCTCGGTCGTAATGACTGGGCGGTTCTTTCGAGCATTGTTTTATACTTTTTCGGGCTCGAGAGACACAACTTTACGAAAAAGGACACCCCTGGAGTTTCCTTTTCCGCTGTCTTTTCAAACTCTATAAACATGAAAAGATGCCGAGTTCTTCCTTTTTCAGACTCGTTAAAACTTAATGACATCAGATTCCGTCGAAATGATGCCTCCCAAGCATATGCTATCCCCGTCAAGATTGTCATCCAAAAATAACCGAGGTACTCGCTAGAAATGGTGGGGAAAAAGGAACCACAATTATTGTCGTGTCAGCAGTATGTCACTCTTGAACATGGCACTTCTCTGCATTCGTGTCTGGGTGGGGATATCTCATCTTGTTTTTACACTTGCCTCCATGGGTTTGGGTATCCTGTTTGACCTCTCATCTGCTCATTTCCCTGTCACCATGACCCTTGATCATTTGATGTCAAATACTGCCAAGTCCGTTGTCGTGTCGCCGATATGTTCAAGAGAAGTTGACCTCTGCAGAATACTCAACCTCCCTCTGATACCTCACACAAAACATCTTATCCCTTTCTGTCTCATGTCGATGATGTGGGAAACATTATGGCCCACCTTCGATCAAGGTCACTTCCTGTCGACTCAGCTCATTATCCAGGAAGTTGACCTAGAGACTACCTTCAGGTGCCTTGGAGCCTGCATGCCTCAATGGCAGGTTCTTCATGTTCGACGCGAGGTTTTCATCATTGGCCTCCGATCGAATGATTCTACGGGTGTTCAACGCCAGCTCACTGATTCGCACGCTGTAGATTGTACCTATAGTACCTTGAGGACCATTGTCATTATTGGTGGTACCTCTCGCGTCTGTTAATGGTTTTCATCATTGACTGGTAATCAGACGATGTTCTTGCATGTTCAACTTCCACTCCCATATTCGCATGCTTGAACCTGTACTTTGTTCGGGTCGAGATGGAGCGCAAGACCCTCGATTTTTTCTGTTGAAATCCAGGTTGTGATTTTGTGGATTATTTTGATCATTACATGACTCATTCACTGGATGGCTACGACCATGCTTGAGTCTATTTATCGATCCTTACTGGATGGTTGTGTCCATACCTTGGACCCAGATTTTTATGTAATCTGCTATGGATGGCTGCGCCAATACCACATACATCATGTACTTGAGATATCAGTTGTACTTCTTCATGCAGGATCTCTGGCGGTCGTGTTTTCAGTTGACCATGTTCTTGTAAAGCGTTTCACCCCTCTCTCTCTCAGGCCTCATGCTTTAGGGGGCATCTGTTACGCAGTAATTTGTCACCATCCCTGTTACCCCATCTCCCGCACATTGGAGGATTTATTCTGGGACTTGTGAGAAGTGGCATAACCTGAAAACACTTGCATTGTATCCCCTTGAGTATGTACTTCATATACCCTAAAGACACCTTCTGCAAAATACCCATAAAAGTAGCCCTTTTTCCATTGGCGTTGTTCCACAGTGTATCACTCACGCCAATGGGGGAAATCCTCCAAAGAGGGCGCGCCAGCTAGCGCTCTGTCTCAGAGTCGCACTCGCGCCAGCCCAGTTGGGTAAAGTTTTTAACAAACCAACTTGCGAAGGTTCTTCCTAACCTATTCATGAACTGATTCCAGTTTGAGTTAGTTCAGTTGGGCTCCGAATCTCCATAGAAGGGAAGTAGTTCTCCACCTCATGGAAGCTTCCTAATGATAAGGACAATCCCATGAATCTTGTGGATGATCCTATCTCCTTCTCCTCTCTCTATATAAGCTTGTCCTTTTCCTTTGACAAGCTAGTTAGTAATTCTACTCTTCAAGCTCCAAATTCTAAGTCCCAAAGTCTGAGAATTGCTAAGCTCATGCTACAAGAGGCCTTCTTCACCCCCATAAGGCTAAATCTTAAATGAGGAGATTCTTGTCCAAATAACCAAGGAGAGAGAGGCTTATTCCCCATTCCCAACAAGCTTTGCAAGGCATGTGTTGCTGATCACCCAGCCAAAGGAGGATTTGATGTCAGAACTTGGTTGTATTCTTCTTTATTTATCAATAATAATAGACGACTATCATTATGGTTCCACTCTTATTGTCTTTATAATGATGTTTGAGTTATATCCTTTCTGACTGATATATAGTTGCATCTCTTGGATTTTATACTTGTATTTGTGTCGTTCTTTGCATGTGCAGGTGTCTGTTCACGAGGATCGTGGGGATTGTGACCAGCTGGAGCGAAAGAATGGGAGCGACGACTCTTCTACAAATACTAGCGTTGGATTCGAGGTAGGCCCTCATCATCGATCTTTAATTTGCAATTAGGAACCTGCGTGTTAGTGTTGTTTGATTGTTGCTAGACCCCATTTAGGCTAGTGGGATCGCCTCTGTCCGCAGAGGGGATTTACCTACACAACAATTTGGCAACTCCGCTTGGGAGTTGGCTTTTTGCCTTGTTGTTTGATTTGTAAACTTTAGATGGAGCCTGAAGTATGACCATATAGCCTTCGAGACGCTATTTCTTCGCATTAGCAAAGTAGATCAACGCCACTTCAGCCCATCTCCGGTTTGGTTTACGAACTGAACGGCTTGGAACTTGCCTTGTTTCTTGGTTATTTCTTGGTTTCTCCTGCTTGATTAGCTTTCTGGGTTGGATGCCTGTGTTGCTTTTTTCCTCTTGGAGTACCTAGGTATTGTTGATTTGGCATTGGCTCTTTTGTTTTTATTTTTCCATAGAAAACTCGACTGGCGCTGGTTTATAGTGTTACAGTCGCGCCAGTTGGCGCAAGTTGCACATTTACAACCCGCACCAGTCCCTGAAAGGTGCAAGTTGCAGCCTGACAGTCGCGCCAGGCTTGGGAACTTTTGAAGTTTGCTTGGCTGTGAACCTTTTGAGCTTGGTTTTTGTCCTGGGTACCTTTTTTAGACTACTTGAGTGTGTTGGAGTGTGATTTGACTGGCTTTGATCATTACCCTTTGGGTGTTTGCTTTTTTCTATCGATTTCACATTTCTAGCCCTAGGGCATCTAGTGGCTTTGTGTGTCGAGCCTTCCTTAGGTGTTTTGATCTTTTTGTGGTCCAGTCGACTCTTTGTTTGCTCCCTTGCACTTGTTTGGTAGTTGTGGATCGTTTTGTTGCATTATTTGGGTGACTTGCTTTGTCTTCACTTGAATTCCGATTCGTCTCACTTTGAGCCTAGATTACACGGCTCATTGGTCTCTTTGGGATCTTTCTTGTTCTTTGGAAGTTTGATTTGTGATTTGAGGAACTAAATGTGCTTGTATTGAATAGAATTTGTTAGTTGTTATTTCTCAAAGCTGTTTAGTGCATTTTGCCATCATCAAAAAGAAATATCTCTTTTGCCTTGAACTAGTTAATGATAATTAGAACTTTTCATTTCGATTAGTGATTAGTGATCTTAAGGAAAAGTTTGTTAATTTGCATTAGCTGCATTAGGGAAGTTCTTTGGTGTTTTGTGATCATTTCGTTTGTGTGAAAGCTCTTGAACTCTCTCGTAATTAGCATTCATCGAATGAAATGACATGTTTTGGCATATAGATTGCATTTAGGGAATTTTGAGAGATTACATACCGTAGGACCTGAAAACCGAAACTTAACACAATATCAACCTTAAAATAAACCGAATGAATCTAACAACGCATTGGAACATAACGCTCACATTCTAGAGGTCTAGGCTAGAGACGTGCTTCGGTATCGTTAAACCTAGTCACTTTTGTTTCCACTCAAGGTTGGGTGATTCCTCCTTTTGTGACTCAATTGTGGTCTAGTACGGACTTGTGCTCCCACGTACCATCGAGTATATGGGGAGACTCCACTAGTTTATCATCCTTTATCCACAGGAAGCCGTGTCTGCCGCCTTACAGCCCGTAACGCACTGAACACAACATTCGGGAAGATTGACTGTCGTACGAAAAGTCCTTGGTTTTCATATGATTGCTAAGGTGTATATGCAGTTTTACGGATTGTCTGGTAAACCCTTTGCCTAGTTCTCTAGAGTAGTCACTTTTTGATCCTTTTCGGACTCCTTAAAAGAAAAGGCTCACCTGAGCATTTGTCACTTCGGGCTCACTAAACATTCGAAGGCGACTAGAGTCATATTTTTGTCCTTTTCTTGACTCTTTAAAGATGAAAAGGTCAAGTTATGTCCTCGTGTCTAAAATTTATTCAGCTACGATCACACTTACCTTGTTAGATCTTGTTTGCGTTAGTTTGAGTAGGGTTTTTCTCGTTAGCTTGTCTAGGATTTTTGAATAAAATCATCCTGGCGGATCCATCGATCCCGTCTCCTGTCCCTAGTGACCAAGGGTCTCCTTCTTCTGCTGCTCCTGAGACACCGGTTTGTGGTGACACTTTTCCTGTTATTCCAAGTGTCCAACTGTTGAACTCTCGCACTCCAGAAGATGATCTTCACGATCTATTTTGGAACCCTGTTTGGGAACCTTACGAAGAGGATTTTCGCTCTACTCCTATTGATGTTTCGGTCCCGATGTCTTCCTCTGATATGGATGACACATCTCCTGTAGCAAGGCTACCCTTCTGGGCAGAGTGGTCAACCTTACGTACAGCAAGGCCAGACCACTTCTCAGCCTAGTCAATCATCTGGACAGGTTGGTCAACCCCAAAGTCAACCAACCGTTCAGTCCACTCAGCCATCTGGTCCGCAAGGACAACCCTCGGCTGTACAAGGTCAACCTAACACCCAATAAGCTCAAACTTCTAAGCAAGGAGGTCCGTCCCAAACTCAACGAGGGCAACCTTCTGGCCAGGTGACCCAAACTCCATCCTCTCAAGGACATCTCTCTGGGTCTGCTCAACTGGGCATGCAGATGGTGGTTGCTTCTCAAGCTCAACCCGGTTTTCAGCCCCAGACTCAAACTAGTCTTCAGATGCAAGGTGGGTTCCAGTCCCAACCTTATTACCAAGTGCAACCTGGTCTCCAGGCTCAGTATGGAGCCCAGCAACCGTATGGATACCAACAACCTCAGGGGCAGGCTCAGTTTTCCCCGTATCAAAATTATCAACAGATGCAGGTCACTCCTTATCAAAATTACTAGCAACAATATGTTGCTCCTGTAGGTCAGGTTGGTAATAAATGGGGTGCTGGGGGGTAGATCCAGGGTCAACCATCCAGTTATGGCTATAACCCCTATGGATAGAATCCCTACGGACAGAACCCTTATGGGCCTGGTCCGTCTGGACAAAGTCAATGGGGGCAACTAGCAACTGGTTGGAACTTTGGGACTACCTCGTATCCACAGTCGTAGATGTCCTTCAATCCTCAATTACCATTCTTAGAAACGTTGGAACTGCTAGATGTATCTAAATTAACTAATGATCCTATCCTGCATAATCCATTTTGGCCACCAGTTCCAACCAAGATACCCGGCGATTGTCCCAAATTTGATGGCAAAGCTGGATGTAGAGCTATAACTAGGGTCTCTCACACCTCTAATTATCCTACATTAATAAATCAATCTAGGAACGTTTTGTTATTGCAAAGAGTAACTCAATCCGAGGCTATTCGTCCGAGTAATGCTTAGTAGTATAACATTCAGAAAATACAAAAGTAAACAGATGCTAAACTGTAACTAAATTATTCCAAAAGATAGAATCACACAAGACAGTTGATCAGTCAAGGGTACGGAAGCGATAACCCATCCCTCTAGAAACTGATGGAAAGGAAATTAGAGCATCGACCATAGGTCTGGGAGCTAGGCAGTGTCTGCTGAGGCTCACTACAGCCTTAGACCTTTCTCACACCAAAACAACAAAGGCAAGTAAATAGAACAGCAGAAGGTAAAATGGAACAGCAATCAAAAGAACTAAATCTCGCGAGTCAAAACCAACTGATTCACACTCTGATATAACATTCTTTTCCCCTCAAGCAAACTGGATGGAATATACTTTATGGAATAGAACCCATTGATGAATTATAGAACAACAATAATCAACCATATATGCACGCCTCACATTAATATAGTAATCTGAGAATGAAGGATAATATAACTATGTTTCTAAACAGAGTAACATTACTTTCAAGTTCCAATAATTGTTATTTCACATGGATCCAATGATAGTAACATTCACACCGATGCTCTGTAACAGAAATAGCTAGTTTAAGACTAAAAACACGCGACTCAACTCTGAAGAGATCCAATTACATGGTGCAGAGTCATTACACGAATTTTCTGAGAAAAACCATTAACGCATTGATCATAACAGAGCATAGCATAGCATATGAAAGATATATCAGACTACCGAGTAATAAAGATAAGCAAACCACGCATAAATCACAGTATAATGATACAAAAGCAAGTGTCCTTCGGAGCCGGGCCCTTAGCTGCCAATGGTACACCACCTTAGGTTACTCCAGACGCAAAGATGATATTAATGCCAAGTCTTTTATATTAACGCATCAACAAATGTACAATAAACCAGGTCTCAGTGAGACTCGATGATCAAAGTTTTGTCTGAAACCGAAAATTACAAAAGCAGTAGTCCCCTTGCTCAACGACGTTGTTCCTTTATATAAGAGTAACGATGGAGATATCTAGATAACAAAGATAAGTAAAACAGTCATCCCTCAGGATCGAAGATCCTGAGGGATTCGCCAATCGGTTAATCCTTTACTTTTCTTTCTCGCGTTCGCCGAATCGGTATCCCTCCTTCCTTTCCTAGGTTATTCAGCTCTGATTTACTCGATCTTGTTCGCATCTGGTTCCCTTCTGGAGGGACAGCAATTATTCTTCCTCTGTTTTTCGCTTTTGGATGGCAACTCCTTGCTTCCACTTCTCCCTGTATAGAAAAACAACAATTATTAGTGATTGAGCTTCCCATGTTATTTCTTGCACATTTTATTAAAATCCCTTATCTCTTTGAATTCATAATGCAGAAAAGGTTACAAATATTACTGAAAAGCCACTAAATTGTTTGTCAAAAGCATCCCTTTCAAGTGCTCCACACACCCCCCTACTTACCCTGTTTCATGCCCTCATGAAAACATTATAGTTGACATGCAAGGCGGTAAGAGAATAGGCCGGAGAGGGGATCTCGTGAGGAGGCCAACAACCGTGATGAGCAACTAGATTATCAAAGAACTGATTTATTTGATCTCCAGGCATTTCATACAAGCCCTGATATCCGGGTGCAGGGTGCCAAATAATTGGACTACGAAATCGATACCCCAACCAGGATGGCCCTGCTTGCAGAATATGTTCCCCATAAAGGTTCAATTGGCTAGAAGCCAGCTCAAAATTCTCGTATTTGAATGGTTCCCTGAGCTGGATGTTTGGGCTAGAGGTCCAGTATCGGAATTTTGCAGCATCAATGGCAAGGTCTTTAATAGTCAGAAAATATTCCAGACTATGTCGGATCAAGTCTTCGTGCATGGGTCCTGTTGAAAAGGTAAATCCCCTCTGCGGACAGAGGCGATCCCACTAGCCCAAATGGGGTCTAGCAACAATCACACAACGCTAACACGTAGGTTCCTAATTGCAAATCAAAGATCGATGATGATGGCCTACCTGGATTCCAACGCTAGTACTTGTAGAAGAGTCGTCGCTCCCGTTCCTTTGCTCTGACTGGTCACGATCCCCACGATCCTCGTGAACGGACACCTGCACATGCAAAGAACGACACAAATACAAGCATAAAATCCAATAGATGCAACTATATATTAGTCAGAAAAGATATAACTCAATCATCATTATAAAGACACATGAGTGGAACCATAATGATAGTCGTCTATTAATGAGTAATAGGTAGAGAATGATACAACCAAGGTTCTGACGTTGAACCTATTCTTTGGCTGGGCGAGCAGCTATATATGCCTTGCACAAGACCTTCTCTCTCTCAGGATTCTGGCAGCATAACCTCCCTATGCTTCAAAACTCTTATTATCACTCTAGCATTACTCTAGTATTCACAAAAACTAGCTTGTCTAATGCATGAAGACAGGCTTTTATAGATGGAGAAGGGAGGAAGATTCAATGTACTAGGACGCCCATTGTGGATTGGCATTATCTCTGAAAAGCTATTGAGGATAGTTGTCATGGATAAATGATGGTTCTCGACCTCTATCCTGTGGATTTTTCCCTCAAAGAACTTCATGATAAGAGAGGAAAAAACATATGGGTGCGCGTTGGCCAAAAATCATTACCAAATTTAGTTGGCGCGAGTGTTTCTCTATGACAGAGCGCCAATGGACGTGCCCCCTTTTGAGGATTTCAGTGATTGGCGCGGGTAAGACACTGTGTACCTACGCTAATGGAAAAAGGGCACTTTTCAGGGATAATTTGCAGAAGGTGTCTTCAGGGAACATGAAGTACATACTCAGGGGAACATAATGTAAGTGTTTTTTGGCTATGTCACTACTCACAGGTCCCAGAATGTATCCTCCAATGTACGAAAACAGGGGTAATAGGGACGGTGACCAATAGTGATAAATTACTTTGTAACAGATGCCCCCTAAAGCATGAGGCCCGAGAGAGAGAGAGGGGTGAAATGCTTTACAAGAACACATATAGCTGCCACCGAGAATCTGCATTGAGAGATACAATTGATAGCTCAAATACATTATGTACATGGTATGGTCTCAGCCATCCATAAGAGAGTACATGATAATCTAGATCCGTAGTATGGACGCAACCATCTGGTTAGGATCAATGAATTGACTCAGGTATGGTCGC
>APFE030319876.1:0-19158 GCA_000404065.3 Pinus taeda
TTCTGACAATACAACTGACAAAACGTTTCTCCATAAAAGATTGTAATCAACCCACCAAACTCTTTATGAAGCAACCGAATCAAGTAACCAACGAACTATATATATAGATTGTGTTTATATCTCTTCGACCTCAAAATCTACAGGTTGCTTGTATTTTGCATGATACACAAGAGAAACAAAATTATGTTAATTGAAAATACTGCAAGTATACAAACTTTGAGCCTTCTGCAATGTCTTGAAGCATACCAGGAAGCAACTTAAGTATTCAACACTAATTCTTTCTTTCCCAAAATTTGCAAGGAACCAACAAATTAAACAATGCAAATTTATTGAAAACTTTTATATCTCAACACCTGCTGCAAATAAAATTGCCAAAGTACCAGTATGTGTTCCTACTAGAAAATCCTTTTATATGCTGACTTCACTCTTTGAATGGCATAATTTTGTTCAAACTCAGAAACCATACCATGTTACTTCTTTCTCCCAGATCGAACTCAACAGTGAAAGACTTGGCCTATGAGGAAGGGAATTTATTCTTCTTTGGATTTGAAGCCTACAACATTAATGGTCCCTGTTTTTATACACAAGACTTCCAAATTTGTCCATGGCCATCACCTGTAAGAAAGATTTATGAAAAACAAAACATGAGTTGAACAAAATCAACTCATAACATATATATATATATTTTTTTGATATGGAACCTAATATTTGATGATAGCCATTAGTATAGATACATATAGCAGTTATAGCTCATGACAGCTCCATGCTTATCTTGAAAAATACGCTGCCCATAAATGGAAGCACAAGTCCACACTATATGACAGCGCATGTTTTAGCACCCAAGCCACTTCAACTCTGAATTGTGGTAATATGCAGGCATAGCCAGAAACAAAAAGTGTCCCCTTGAGAACAATACTTCACCTCCTATAAACCATATGCTCTAGTCTTTGAGTGATACACAACCCAAGAAGAAAATGTAACTCGGCCCACAATGAGACTAGCTTGAAACTTTCACTGGGTATTCAAACTATCTCCTAAATGAGGGAAACAATTGTTAGTTCCTTCAATAAGCCACTAAAAGGGAAAGAAATCTACTTTATCAGTTGCCTGGGCAGTGCCACCAGCAGAGTTTCAAGACATACAACACACCGTCATACAAGTGAATACCCTCCTATTTAACAACAATTCACCCTTGCTTGCCACCGAGGAAGGAGTTGCTAAATAACATTTTATTGCACAAGTGCACACTAAGGGAAAAACTAAGCTTTTTCAAACTGAAGCAGATTGTAACCACATGTTGTTACATAGACTTGATGCCTCGTTACCTATGCAATCAGAACAACCCCTTTTGATGCCTGTTGACAAGACCTAGGAAAGATAATAGATATGGAACATGTACTACTTCAGAACCTTCTACTTGTACATTACCTCCAGTCACCAGTGCTTGTCTCAAAATCTACTCTGCTGAAAATGCTTACTAGAGCAGCAACCAGGTATAAGTAGGAGGGATAATAAATAAAAGAATAGAGACAGATTTAAACAAGAATCAAGAGCCTTAAGCTCGACTAATAACAAGCTCTTCAAGGAACATCCAACGCCACATATCAACTGCAAGTAGACAGTATCCTATGCCAAAGATCTAATACTGGGGTACAGAACAAGGTGTTTCAGAGGAGAGAATTCTATAAAGAACATATGAGCTCTTGAAGAACCACTAACATGATGTGACAACGACCAACGTTCAACTATATCTATGTCCAAATACCAGTTGAAAGTGTCAGCGTTCAAATATATCTGCGTCCAGGTGAAAAAGCAGTCCCAAAAATCCGCTTATGGCAGATTCCAGCCAACCCAAATGAACTTGGTGACCCAAAATAAAATGGTAGTGAAGAAAAATCTCGCATGAGCAATAAAGAGAGTCAAATCGGCAAAGGAGGAGCCGCAGTTCTAATTGGCAAGAGCTTGCTGCAAAATGCATCGAGGCGGGAGTTGCAGATACGTCGATGGAGTTAAAAGTGAGGTATTCACTTTAGGTCCCGTGCTCGAGTGGAAGGCTTAAGGCTGGAAGCGTATGCATATCAAGCATTGACATTGATAATGAAACGCAGGTCCTCTGAAGGCAGCTTGGGCACGAGCAAATCCACCACCAATACCCCCCATTCAATCAGATATTCCCATCAATGTTTCATTTGCATTCGTTTGCAGTGAATTTGGTAGCTTCAACAAAGGAGTAGGAATGGCGCATATGTCAAGGTAAGGGAATCAGAGACTCAACGCATAAAGAAAAGCGGCGTCAGAGGACCGATATCTCTCTGCCACTGCCGAGGGGATTAGCGAGTAATCAGAATAGCTACCATGTCAGAATAGCCAATCAGAAAACAGATCACTGACACCAACGTATACCAAGCAGTGCTTTGTATGAAATGTTTATAAAGAGCCAGAGAGCACAGGTAATGTAGCGTTCAGACCTGGCAGCGACTGTGGAGGGGGCAGGACTTTATATATGGAATATGGTAGAGGGCTCAGGTAATGTGGAAGAGAGTCTTGAAATAGCTAGAGTCAGGTGCAGCGTATACAGTGCCAGGTAGGAGAGGCAGCAGATTTCTGGCAAACAATGAATTAATGGAGCGTTACAGGTAATGGGCAGAACTAGCAGGTTTTCAAACAGTAAAACGCTTTATAAGGTGGCAATTCTGCTCAATTCTGATTAGGAGAAAGACAGAACTGACATACATATAGAGACCACAAAATAAGTGGCTCAAATTGGAACAGGACCAACAATCGCCTGCTCTGATACCATGTTAAACATACATGGGCAACAAGATAAATATGAAAGATAAAACATGTGAGTACAATTTTTATTAACAAATGATTTACATTTATAGTACATGTGACCATTGGGTTTCACATCCCAAGGTCTCTTGGACTCCTTTTGTCCATTCGGCTTTCACATTAACCCATTGAGGATTAGGTGTCCAACATGTTCCAACCTACAACCATAGGGACACTCAACACCAATCATAAAAACAAGTGGGAAACTAACAACACCATATCTATATAGAAAATGGTAAGGCAAGGCCGAAACCACTATCAATCTAGGCAATCTTCCATCTTTCATGCAACTGAAAGCACATAACCAAGGAATCACATGCATGCATCATTCGTCCACAAACCAGTAAAGAGATCACATATGCAACCTATTACCTACAAAGAAATCCAGCTGTAACTGTTGATCCAACTATTTCCTTGCACTCCATTGCTTTCTTCTACCTTGTTTCTCCAATCCAAGCCAATGCTAGAGTGCTCCAAGGATACTCCAAGAATGCTCTAAGTTTGCAAGTGTATGAAAGTGAGAATGAAAGGAGAGAGTTAAAACTAAATTGACAAAAGTCATCAACTATTTATTTGAAGCCTTGTGATCATTGGTACCTCTATTTTCTTCATATTCCTTCATTTTTCTTCTAATTTCCCTTGCATGCAAATTAGTGTCTCTTCACCTTCATTTTCTCCTATTTTCCTTTAGTTTCATAAAGGAATGTCAATTAATGCCTCTTTGCCTTTGCCAATGCATTTTCCATTTTTCATAGCCATTAATAAATCACAAGTGATACCCATTTCAATGTTTTGGCCATCATTTAGCTTGGATCAACCTATCCATGTGAAGTTCTTGATCAACCTATTGTAATAACCTACTAGTCCTATGAATGATTTTCATGCATCCACATTCTTGAGAGTTGGTGACTCCATGATAAATTTAATATTTTCCATGTCCACTATTATCCCTTGGAAACAACATGTCCCAAGTAATGAACTTTAGTTTGAAATAAATTGTACTTGTTGAGCTTAGAATACAACTACTACTCTCTAGAAAATAAAAATACTACTATTAGTTGTTCTTCGTGCTCTTCCTCATTCTTAGAATATATCAATATGTCATCAATAAACACTATCACAAACTTTCCCAGATAAAGATGCAACACATTGTTCATAAACACATGAAACTAGTTGGAGAATTAGTAAGAAAAAAAGGAATCACTACGAACTCATAATTCCCATAACTAGTACATAATGAAATCTTGTAAATCTATTATTCTTTGATGTGAACTTGATGATATCTAGATCTCAAGTGAATGTTCAAGAACATTGTTTCTCCCTTCAACTGATCAAACTAGTCAACAATATGCAAAAATGGATACCTGTTCTTGATGGTAACCTTTTTCAACTTCCTATAATCATTGCACAATCTGAGAGTACCACCCTTCTTC
The DNA here is from genome assembly GCA_000404065.3 of Pinus taeda. NCBI lineage: Eukaryota > Viridiplantae > Streptophyta > Pinopsida > Pinales > Pinaceae > Pinus > Pinus taeda. Next base: position 4,266 of record APFE030319876.1, read on the forward strand.
ATTACAAATAATATTGGTGCAACCCAAGGCGACATACCCAACCTTACGTATTATCATTAGCATTTCCTTCAGCTGCAACCTTAATTCCACCAACTCTAAAGTAATCATCCTATAAGGTGCCTTTGCTATTGGTGTTTCCCCTAGCATCAAATCAATAGAGAAGTACAGTTCCCTATAGGCGGTAACACTGGAATCTCTGCCGGAAACACATCTTGAAATTGGTGCAACACCAAATACTTCTTCAATACTTCATCATCCTCCACATCCTTCCCTTTGCCATTGGAAATATGCACTGCAAATAATAAGCATCCTTTCTTGTGTCTATGTTTTTCTTCCATAGTTGTAACCATCTTTACTGATGTAGGATTCTTCTTTCCTTTCAAGATTATCCTTTCTTCATCATCATCCAAGCATTCAATAGCCTTTTCATATAAATCCACTTTAGTCTTGTGAATGAATAGCCAGTCCATACCTAAAATCATATCATATGAATGAAAAGGAATCACATTTAGATGTGCTGACATAGGCATACCATTCAGCTCAAATGTACAAAATATCACCCAATGATAAACTCTTCTCTTAGTCCTTGTAGTTAGATGAACCAACCAAAATTTGCATGCACTTCCTTATTCAAGCAACACTTATCCACTAGGCCAGGGCTGATATAACTATAGTTATATCTAGGGTCAATTAAAATAGAAAAAAAATGTATCATGAATCTTACCTTCCATCTCAATAATGGTTGCTTGATGATAAGCATGCTTGTTGTCTTCCATTGCATAAATATGCAGAATACAATGACCAATGTCTCCAATTGTCTGTGCCGCTTGAGCAATGTAAATTTGAAGTTTGCCACCTTGATCCTATCGAAAATCTCTCTTGTGATTCTCTCCTACACAAGTCCAACACCTCAAAAGGCTTCCTACAATTGCCCTTATCTTGCTCCTTAAGCTGAGACTCATGTCCTCTATAAACTACATTGAACTTCTTATAGCATGATATGTTCTCCTTATCACTTGCATCTTGATTTCTTCCTCACTTCTTAACACATTTTCCTTTATTCTTCTCATTCCGTCTCCAATCCATGTGGGACTTGGATTTTTTCTTTGACTATTCATAACAATGCTTCAACTTCTTAATGAATTCCTCCAATACCCCATGCTCACCAAACTCTATCCGATCTCTAAATGCTAAAGTAAATCGAGACTAGGATGAAATAATCTTCACAAGGATATCAACTCATACATAAATGTCATGATCATTACAAGAAGTAACCTACATGCATGCATGATGAACACATAAATAATTGACATGTATGTCTAACCATATGCATTAGCCCATCGAGTCCAAATTTTAGAACCTGAAAGCTTCAATACTAATCTGTAACAATCCCTCTCACAATTACCCACTTTTCTAAGCTTGAAAGGGTAAACATGAGATGAGTGTCACTATGATATGACTCGACCTCCAAGTTCTAGTTATAGAAGTGGGGTTGTCATACCGACAACTTAATAGACAACCCTCAGGGACTATAGCTGACTCAGGGGCCTACAAACCACTCTAGGTGCTCAATCCCTAAGCTAGGGATCTTCTTACCATAGAATCTTCCCAACCACATACACAACACAACATGGGTGTGGTGATGAGGTCTCAGTCACATGCATAGGCCTGCCTCCATGTGATTATGAACGAAAATTTCTAGTTATGTTCTAGCAGTTACGAGATCCATGTCGCTTTTTCAAGAAATCCTCTAGACCAATACCCATAATTTCTTATAAGTTTCCAAAATAGATTAACATGATAACAAGCTAACCATAACAAACTTGAACAAGATATTGACTAGGACATGTTTATTACACAACAAACATTTCATAAAACATATTGAAAATAATTAAGTTATAGGTCATGATTGCATATCTAAATGTGAAGGTTTGAACTTCATTTGGGAATCACGAAGAAGGATTTATGCCCTCTCTAACCAGCTACAATAACACTTGTTAGCACTTGTATTCCTCAACCATTCATTAACTTATAAAAAACATATCAAGAGCCATACGTAGAGTACATCATATAACCAACATATAACTTAACATATAAACCAGAATATAAAGTTACCATGGAAATTAAGCCATAATTCCGTCATGATAGCCAACATAACTTCTCATAGACTATGATTGGAAAATAGCTCTTATTAACATATGAAAATGGAAACCAAGTTAGGGACTTCCACATACAACCCAACCATAGATTGGGTTGAACCAAATCTCTCTTTCATTCAATCACCCCATGCCATATTCCAAGTACAAATGTGGGAGCTCATGCGTTAAACCAAAAAAAACCAAACTAAGGCTTCTAGAGGCGAAACCACCTCAACCCTCTGCTGCAATGATTCCACTTCTAAAAACCATAAATTAGTAACATCAACTTGATTGGTCTTTACCTAAGTTTTCCAAGGCTCCAAGAACTAGTAACTCAACCCAAAATCTTCCAGACATCGAGAGTGTTTGTTCCAACCACAACTTGAGGAACTAGTAACTCAACCCAACAACGGTTCCAAAGCATTTGTTCCAACCTACAGCTCTAGGAACTAGTAACTCAACCGAAGTTGTTCTAGGGCTTCTAGATCATTTGTTTTGTTAAACACACATGGGCGGCAAGATAAATATGAAAGATAAAACATGAGAGTACAATTTTTATTAACAAATGATTTACATTTATAGTACATCTTGTGACCATTGGGTTTCCCATCTCAAGGTCTCTTGGACTCCTTTTGTCCATTCAGCTTCCACACTAACCCATTGAGGATTAGGTGTCCAACATTCCCCCCCTTAATCCGAAGGGTTATGTATGAGTCCAAGAAGAGAGATGTAATACAAAATGTGCAAAAATGCATGGCAGCACTAGGCTGAATGTGCTCTCTGAAATGTTGGTATAAAGGGCGGTGGTTTAAGGATGACGACCAACACTGGAACGCTTAGTGCAATTCCTGGAACTCTTCCAAAACTCGCAAGAAGCTGACATCTTCTGCTAGAGGAAGTGCTCCTATTTTTTTGAAGAGGGAAACCTTCAACAAATAAAGGGAGGTCTCACCTCGCATAAAAGGGAGAACTTCAACCTGAAAAGGGAAGTCTCAACTTGTGATAGTTTAAGGATGACCAACAACTCTGGAATTCTTAATGTAATTCCTGGAACTATTCTAAAAACTGGCAAGAAGTTGGAGTCTTCTGCTAGAGGAAGTGTCCCAGATTACCAACTGGAGGCGTGCTTAGGGGAATATTTGTTTTTGGCTACAACTCTGAAACTGGTGTGGCAGGTTGTCGCTCAGGTTCGCTTGATGTGACTTTGAAGCTTGTATATGACCATCATTTCCCCCCCTGTTAGATACAAGGTGAGATGATGGAGAAAACTCAACTGCAAGACTGTTCAATACTTCTGGAAGAAGTTCTGACATGTGATTGGAATATCTTCTTGGTTGTTGATACCCATTGCCAAGAAGCGATCCATCCAAGATGAATCTTTGTTCTTGCAAGACGTTTGTCTCTGAAGCATCTGTGTGAATAATGGGTGGCTTTATGATAGTGCTTACATGGATGAACATCAAAACTGTGATCTTTCAAATGGCCAACTCAGTCACGGTGTTGGAATTTCACAATCTGTTGTTGTTGTTGTGGAAGATGGGCAGAGTCTGGAACAGCTGAAACTGAACTGTCACGAGGAGCAGGTGAACTATCATGAATGAATCCAACAATCTGAAACTGAATGGGCTTTGAGTAGTTTAGAATATGAAAGGAAAAGTCCTTCTCATATCCAAGACCGGTTCTGTGCTTGTTGTGGACAAGTTGTTCCCAAGGTCTGATGATGGGCTTGGGAAGTCTAGACTGAGTTTCTGCATTTACATGTACAACTGCTTCTTTATTGGGTATTAAATCTGAACCAACTGTAACATTATTATCTTGTTGTGTATGTGAGTCTATTTCAATCTTCTGAACAGGAACAAGTTCAGAATGATGACTCCACTACTATAATTCTTCCTGCTATAGCTTTGTCTCAAGCTACAAAAACTCAATATTCTCTTATGCATTTTGTAGATAGACCTAAATGTCCGTGAGAGAAACTTTTCCGACTTTTAATGTATCATGAGTAGTAGACAATATGAGAGTTTTGAGGAACTCTAATACTTCATTGATTCTAGCCATTTTTTCTTTAATTTCAGAATTACACCTTAAAAACGATCACTACTACTACTCAATACAGAAAAGTAATACCCACTCGCAGTACTCAACAATATCCTTTATAAATGTTAGCAAATGATAAATGTGCAACCAACAAGCACCAATTACAATCCATTACATAAAAATAAGAGTTTACTCATGACCATCATTATGTTCTGACAATACAACCGACAAAACTTTTCTCCATAAAAGATTGTAATCAGCCCACCAAACTCTTTATGCAGCAATCGAATCAAGTAATCAATGCACTATATATATAGATTGTGTTTGTATCTCTTCGACCTCCAAATCTACAGGTTGCTTGTATTTTGCATGACACACAAGAGCAACAAAATTATGTTAATTGGAAATACTGCAAGTATACAAACTTTGAGCCTTCTGCAATGTCTTGAAGCATACCAGGAAGCAACTTAAGTATTCAACACTAATTCTTTCTTTCCCAAAATTTGCAAGGAACCAACAAACTGGACAATGCAAATTTATTGAAAATTTTTATATCTCAACACCTGCTGCAAATAAAATTGCCAAAGTACCAGTATGTGTTCCTATTGGAAAATCCTTTTATATGCTGACTTCACTCTTTGAATGCCATAATTTTGTTCAAACTCAAAAAACCATACCATGTTACTTCTTTCTCCCAGTTCGAACTCAATAGTGAAAAACTTGGCCTGTGAGGAAGGGAATTTATTCTTCTTTGGATTTGAAGCCTGCAACATTAATGGTCCCTATTTTTATACACAAGACTTCCAAATTTGTCCATGGCCATCACCTATAAGAAATATTTATGAAAAACAAAACATGAGTTGAATAAAATCAACTCATAACATTTTTTTTTTTTTGATATGGAACCTAATATTTGATGATAGCCATTAGTATAGATACATATAGCAGTTATAGCTCATGACAACTCCATGCTTAGCTTGAGAAATACACTGCCCATAAATGGAAGCACAAGTCCACACTATATGACAGTGGGTGTTTTAACACCCAAGCCACTTCAACTCTGAATTGTGGTAATATGCAGGCATAGCGAGAAACAAAATGTGTCCCCTTGAGAACAATACTTCACCTCCTATAAACCATATGCTCTAGTCTTTGAGTGATACACAACCCAAGAAGAAAATGTAACTTGGCCCACAATGAAACTAGCTTGAAACTTTCACTAGGTATTCAAACTATCTCCTAAATGAGGGAAACGATTGTTAGTTCCTTCAATAAGCCACTAAAAGGGAAAGAAATCTACTTTATCAGTTGCCTGGGCAGTGCCACCAGTAGAGTTTCAAGACATACAACGCACCATCATACAAGTGAAGACCCTGCTCTTTAACAACAATTCACCCTTGCTTGCCGCCGAGGAAGGAGTTGCTAACTAAAATTTTATTGCACAAGTGCATGCTAAGGGAAAAACTAAGCTTTTTCAAACTGAAGCAGATTGTAACCACATGTTGTTACATAGACTTGATGTCTCGTTACCTATGCAATCAGAACAACCCATTTTGATGCCTGTTGACAAGACCTAGGAAAGATAATAGATATGGAACATGTACTACTTCAGAACCTTCTACTTGTGCATTACCTCCAGTCACCAGTGCCTGTCTCAAAATTTACTCTACTGAAAATGCTTACTAGAGCAGCAACTAGGTATAAGTAGGAGGGATAATAAATAAAAGAATAGAGACAGATTTAAACAAGAATCAAGAGCCTTAAGCTCGACTGATAACAAGCTCTTCAAGGAACATCCAATGCCACATATCAACTGCAAGTATACAATAGCTTATGACCAAGATCTAATACTGGGGTACAGAACAAGGTGTTTCAGAGGAGAGAATTCTATAAAGAACGTATGAGCTCTTGAAGAACCACTAACATGATGTGACAATGACCAACATTCAACTATATCTACGTCCAAATACCAATTGAAAGTGTCAGCGTATAAATATATCTGCGTCCAGGTGAAAAAACAGTCCTAGAAATCCGCTTATGGCAGATTCCAGCCAACCCAAATGAACTTGGTGACCCAAAATAAAATTGTAGTGAAGCAAAATCTCGCATGAGCAATAAAGAGAGTCAAATCGGAAAAAGGAGGAGCCGCGGTTCTAATCGGCAAGAGCTTGTTGCAAAATGCATCGAGGCAGGAGTCGCAGATGCCACATCCGTTACATCGATGGGGTTGAAAGCGAGGTATTCGCTTTAGGTCCCGTGTTGGAGTGGAAGGCTTAAGGCTGGAAGTGTACGCATATCAAGCATTGACATTGATAATGAAACGCGGGTCCTCTAAAGGCAGCTTGGGCACCAGCAAGTCCACCACCAATACCCCCCATTCAATCAAATATTCCCATCAATGTTTCATTTGCATTCGTTTGCAGTGAAATTGGTAGCTTCAACAAAGGAGTAGGAATGGCGCATATGTCAAGGTAAGGGAATCAGAGACTCAACGCATAAAGAAAAGTGGCGTCAGAGGATCGGTATGTCTCTGCCACTGCCGAGGGGATTAGCGAGTAATCAGAATAGCTACCATGTCAGAATAGCCAATCAGAAAACAGATCACTGAAACCAACGTATACCAAGCAGCGCTTTGTATGAAATGTTTATAGAGAGCCAGAGAGCACATGTAATGCAGCGTTCAGACCTGGCAGCGACTGTGGAGGGGGCAGGACTTTATATATGGAATATGGCAGACAAAGGGCACAGGTAATGTAGAAGAGAGTCTTAAAATAGCCAGAGTCAGATGCAGCGTATACAGTGCCAGGTAGGAGAGGCAGCAGATTTCTGGCAAACAATGAATTAATGGAGAGCTACAGGTAATGGGTAGAACTAGCAGGTTTGCACACAATAAAATGCTTTATAAGGTGGCAATTCTGCTCAATTCTGATTAGGAGAAAGACAGAACTGACATAAATATAGAGACCAAAAAATAAGTGGCTCAAATTGGAGCAGGACCAACAAAGATAAATATGAAAGATAAAACATGTGAGTACAATTTTTATTAATAAATGATTTACATTTACAGTACATGTTGTGACCGTTGGGTTTCACATCCCAAGGTCTCTTGGACTCCTTTTGTCCATTCGGCTTTCACATTAATCCATTGAGGATTAGGTGTCCAACATGTTCCAACCTACAAACATAGGGACACTCAACACCAATCATAAAAACAAGTGGGAAACTAACAACACCATATCTATCCAGAAAATGGTAAGGCAAGGCTGAAACCACTATCAATCTAGGCAATCTTCCATCTTTCATGCAACTGAAAGCACATAACCAAGGAATCACATGCATGCATCATTCATCCACCAAGGAATCACATGTATGCATCATTCATCCACAAACCAGTAAAGAGATCACATATGCAACCTATTACCTACAGAGAAATAATCCAATTATTTCCTTGCACTTCGTTGCTTTCTGCTACCTTGTTTCTCCAATCCAAGCCAATGCTAGAGTGCTCCAAGAATGCTCTAAGTGTGCAAGTGTATGAAAGCGAGAATGAAAAGAGAGAGTTAAAACTGAATTGACAAAAGTCATCAACTATTTATCTCAAGCCTTGTGATCATTGTTACCTCTATTTTCTTCATTTTCCTTCATTTTTCTTCTAATTTCCCTTGCATGCAAATTAGTGTCTCTTCACCTTCATTTTTTCCTATTTTCCTTTAGTTTCATAAAGGAACGTCAATTAATGCGTCTTTGCCTTTGCCAATGCATTTTCCATTTTTCATAGCCATTAATAAATCACAAGTGATGCCCATTTCAATGTTTTGGCCATCATTTAGCTTGGAATATGTGTTCCATGACCTTGGCCTTATTTTACTACATAGAAAATCAACTAGGGGTTGTTACAAAGAATCAATATTATAAATCTAGTTAAAAGTTGAAGGAGTCAAACTTAACCACTAGTAGGCTATCACGGCATGCCATAATCAAGCGATTAGGAGGAAAAAGGGAGCCATTCTATTTGATTTCATTTTGTTCCATGTATGAGTAAAGTAGCTGAGAGTTAATAAAGAGAGATACAACAAAGATGGTTTATGTAGTAGCTCATGTGTGATAGCTATCACAGCTTTGTGCTTCCAACAACTTGCATTGAGAGAAAGTGATGACATTGTAGCCTCACCTTATAATTCTATTTTCTCTGTAAGGGTTTCCTAGATCATATATTGTGTTGATTTTGGTTTGTGATTTTTGTTTAGATGTTCTATATTCTCCATATTTTGTCTATTATATGCATAAGAATAATACAATAATTAATGAATCTAAGAAGAAATTAAGCCTCGTGGTCTAGGTATCATATTTTCAAATATATATTTCTAGATTTGTTGTGGCCAAATGCCCAATGGAATATCCATATAAGTTTACATGTCACTTGCAAGGATAAGTTTACAATCCTTATTGTTACTAATGTTATCTAGAATCAATTCATTATGCTACCCACTATTAGAGGCTACTTTGTTAGTTCTAGTTTCTTCTCTAAAAGTCTTTCCAATTTCTTTTTATGAATTATAACATCCATCCTTAAGTAATTTGAGGGGATCCATCCTTTTCAAGATATCTTATGATGCTATCCATATGAGAATAGATCCCCAAACTTGTGAAGTACCCATCTTCTTAAGGAAAAACCATTATAAATAAAATCCATATTGAAGAATTTTCCCAATAAATAGCATTGGTTCAGGTTTCAAATTAGGTCTTTGGGAGGAATGTTATCCTCCCAGCCAAGTTCAGTTCCTACAAGTGACATGTTGAGCTCATATCACATATATTATATAGTTGTTAAAATGATCTAACACCTTGTCCGAATAATCTAAAACCTTATCCTTGAATAAAATTGATATCTTTACAATATAATATCTTTGACTACAAGTTAAAGCACTAAAAGTTGAAAAATGTAAACTAAAGGTTGAGAAACGAAATACATAATTAATTGCATGGAAAAAAAAATTGAAATTAACAAAAAGAAAAGATAAAAAATAAAAATATTACTACAATATCTCTCCCCCATTCCCCATTGTACAAAGAAGAAAATGGTCTGTTTTGGCTAAATAATTAAATTCAAATTCATATATCAGAATGTACAAGTACAGTATACTTTTGCCATGCAACCTTCATCCATGAAAAAAATTGAAAGAAAAGTTATGAACCTATATTCAAATAGCTGAAAGCAAAGCATTTTTGACATATATAACTAAAACAGGTGTTTTTAAGATATACAAACAACCTTGCATATTTATAATTGGTGCAGAATGAAATTCTGTCACTCTAATGTCGTTATGCATTTCTAAGGCATACAAAACAACCTTGCATATTTATAATGTGTGCAGAATGAAATTCTGTCGTTCCGGTATGGTTCTCTAGCTGGAGCTCAAGAGGAACATCCAACGCCACATATCAACTGCAAGTAGACAGTATCCTATGCCAAAGATCTAATACTGGGGTACAGAACAAGGTGTTTCAGAGGAGAGAATTCTATAAAGAACATATGAGCTCTTGAAGAACCACTAACATGATGTGACAACGACCAACGTTCAACTATATCTATGTCCAAATACCAGTTGAAAGTGTCAGCGTTCAAATATATCTGCGTCCAGGAGAAAAAGCAGTCCCAGAAATCCGCTTATGGCAGATTCCAGCCAACCCAAATGAACTTGGTGACCCAAAATAAAATGGTAGTGAAGAAAAATCTCGCATGAGCAATAAAGAAAGTCAAATCAGCAAAGGAGGAGCCGCAGTTCTAATTGGCAAGAGCTTGCTGCAAAATGCATCGAGGCGGGAGTTGCAGATACGTCGATGGAGTTAAAAGTGAGGTATTCACTTTAGGTCCCGTGCTCGAGTGGAAGGCTTAAGGCTGGAAGCGTATGCATATCAAGCATTGACATTGATAATGAAACGCAGGTCCTCTGAAGGCAGCTTGGGCACGAGCAAGTCCACCACCAATACCCCCCATTCAATCAGATATTCCCATCAATGTTTCATTTGCATTCGTTTGCAGTGAATTTGGTAGCTTCAACAAAGGAGTAGGAATGGCGCATATGTCAAGGTAAGGGAATCAGAGACTCAACGCATAAAGAAAAGCGGCGTCAGAGGACCGATATCTCTCTGCCACTGCCGAGGGGATTAGCAAGTAATCAGAATAGCTACCATGTCAGAATAGCCAATCAGAAAACAGATCACTGACACCAACTTATACCAAGCAGTGCTTTGTATGAAACGTTTATAAAGAGCCAGAGAGCACAGGTAATGTAGCGTTCAGACCTGACAACGACTGTGGAGGGGGCAGGACTTTATATATGGAATATGGTAGAGGGCTCAGGTAATGTGGAAGAGAGTCTTGAAATAGCTAGAGTCAGGTGCAACGTATACAGTGCCAGGTAGGAGAGGCAGCAGATTTCTGGCAAACAATGAATTAATGGAGCGTTACAGGTAATGGGCAGAACTAGCAGGTTTTCAAACAGTAAAACGCTTTATAAGGTGGCAATTCTGCTCAATTCTGATTAGGAGAAAGACAAAACTGACATACATATAGAGACCACAAAATAAGTGGCTCAAATTGGAACAGGACCAACAATCACCTGCTCTGATACCATGTTAAACATACATGGGCAACAAGATAAATATGAAAGATAAAACATGTGAGTACAATTTTTATTAACAAATGATTTACATTTATAGTACATGTGACCATTGGGTTTCACATCCCAAGGTCTCACTCCTTTTGTCCATTCGGCTTTCACATTAACCCATTGAGGATTAGGTGTCCAACATGTTCCAACCTACAACCATAGGGACACTCAACACCAATCATAAAAACAAGTGGGAAACTAACAACACCATATCTATATAGAAAATGGTAAGGCAAGGCCGAAACCACTATCAATCTAGGCAATCTTCCATCTTTCATGCAACTAAAAGCACATAACCAAGGAATCACATGCATGCATCATTCGTCCACAAACCAGTAAAGAGATCACATATGCAACCTATTACCTACAAAGAAATCCAGCTGTAACTGTTGATCCAACTATTTCCTTGCACTCCATTGCTTTCTTCTACCTTGTTTCTCCAATCCAAGCCAATGCTAGAGTGCTCCAAGGATACTCCAAGAATGCTCTAAGTTTGCAAGTGTATGAAAGTGAGAATGAAAGGAGAGAGTTAAAACTGAATTGACAAAAGTCATCAACTATTTATTGAAGCCTTCTGATCATTGGTACCTCTATTTTCTTCATATTCCTTCATTTTTCTTCTAATTTCCCTTGCATGCAAATTAGTGTCTCTTCACCTTCATTTTCTCCCATTTTCCTTTAGTTTCATAAAGGAATGTCAATTAATGCCTCTTTGCCTTTGCCAATGCATTTTCCATTTTTCATAGCCATTAATAAATCACAAGTGATACCCATTTCAATGTTTTGGCCATCATTTAGCTTGGAATATGTGTTCCATGACCTTGGCCTTATTTTACTACATAGAAAATCAACGAGGGGTTGTTACAAAGAATCAATATTCTAAATCTAGTTAAAAGTTGGAGGAGTCAAACTTAACTACTAGCAGGCTATCACGACATGCCATAATCAAGCGACTAGGAGGAAAAGGGGATCCATTCTATTTGATTTCGTTTTGTTCAATGGATGAGTAAAGTAGGTGAGAGTTAATAAAGAGAGATACAACAAAGATGGTTTATGTAGTAGATCATGTGTGATAGCTATCACACTTTTGTGCTTCCAACAACTTGCATTGAGAGAAAGTGATGACATTGTAGCCTCACCTTATAATTCTGTTTTCTCCCGTAAGGGTTTCCTAGATCATATATTGTGTTGATTTTGGTTTGTGATTTTTGTTTAGATGTTCTCTATTCTCCATATTTTGTCTATTATATGCATAAGAATAATACAATAATTAATGAATCTACGAAGAAATTAAGCCTCATGGTCTAGGTATCATATTTTCAAATATATCTATCTAAATTTGTTGTGGCCAATTGCCCAATGGAATATCCATATAAGTTTACATATCACTTGCAAGGATAAGTTTGCAATCCTTATTGTTACGAATGTTATCTAGAATCTATTCATTATGCTACCCACTATTAGAGGCTACTTTGTTAGTTCTAGTTTCTTCTCTAAAAGTCTTTCCAATTTCTTTTTATGAATTATAACATCCATCCTTAAGTAATTTGAGGTGATCCATCCTTTTCAAGATATCTTATGATGCTATCCATATGAGAATAGATCCCCAAAGTTGTGAAGTACCCATCTTCTTAAGGAAAAACCATTATAAATAAAATCCATATTGAAGAATTTTCCAAATAAATAGCATTGGTTCAGGTTTCAAATTAGGTCTTTGGGAGGAATGTTATCTTCCCCACTCAATTTCAGTTCCTACAACTGACATGTTGAGCTCATATCACATATCTTATATAGTTGTTAAAATGATCTAGAACCTTGTCCAAATAATCTAGAACCTTATCTTTGAATAAAATTGATATCTTTACAATATAATATCTTTGGCTACAAGTTGAAGCACTAAAAGTTGAAAAATGTAAACTAAAGGTTTGAAAAATAAAATACATAATTAATTACATGGAAAAAAATTGAAATTAACAACAAATAAAAAATAAAAAATAAAAATATTACTACAATATCTCTCCACCATGGTACAAAGAAGAAAATTGTCTGTTTTGGCTGATCTGATTTAGTGCTCTCTGCGCTAGATCTAGACCCCTGTGCAGCCTGTTGTCGTTGCTTTTGTTTGGATCTGGACTTTCGGTTCTGGAACCAGTAGAAGATATTGGCCTCCCTAACGTCTCCGAATTCTTGCAGCTGGTGATTTTTTAAATTTCCTGTCGTGGAGGGTTCACCTTACCAGAATTGAATATCTCTTCCAAAATCTGAACCTGTTCAGGCGTCGGATTCCATCTCGGCATTGGATCTGGTGTGCTGCTCTCGTCATGTGATAATGTCCCTGCACATTATTATACCTGTTAAAACACTGTTTTATGGATAGCCCACAGATAGCATTTATATTTTGAGGTGGACATTAATCTAAAAGTACAATTTCTACCTTTAGAATAATCTATGAGGAATGCAGAACCAGGATGGGTTGGGACATAAAATAGATTTTAAAATTTCTGAGGTTGGGTTGGGACATAAAATAGATTTTAAAATTTCTGAGGTTGCTGTGAGTAGAAATATTTAAAAAGCTTCCTCCTTTAACAGAATTAATTGGAGAAGGTTTCTAACTAATTAATAGGATTATCATTTAAATCTCAGAATCATGAAAGTTTTGAATTAAGTAATGTGATTTATCATTTAAATTTTTTAATTAAAAATATTGGCCAAATTTTTATGAATGTGATAGATGCATTTAAAAAATCATGAAACCAGTTAAACAACAACACAAATAAAATAACTCCAAATCTATTTCAAACACCAAAACACCAGAAACTCCATCTAAAACTATTTAAATAAATAGAACAGAGTGTGGATTGTCATGGTGCAGCAAAATTGGATCCATTAACAACTTGTCCCATTAATAGAATGGTTTGCAGAGGGTTCATGTTAGTACGCTGATCTGCTTTTTCCAGGCATGCTGATCTGCTTTTTCCAGGCATGACAGAGGGTGATTCCTATTTCCAACCCCATAGAAAAGTTATTGAGGCTGACATGTGTTGGAGATAGCCCTATCTGGTCATCACAACTTTTGTTATATCTGGCTATCTCCTAAGCATGTCAAGTTGCAATAACTTTTCTATGAAGTTAGAAATAAGAATCGACCATGACAGAAGAGCATTCTTAGTCTGGACCTCTCCTACCCTGCCATATGGATGGCTGTAGAGATTTTATACAATTTCGAGGAAAGGTTGAGGTGACAAATTCGTAAACTTATTCCAAATATTGAAGTTAAAATTTATTCAAAATTTTGAAAATCCGTGGTTTGGGTAGAAGACTCAACAATCAAATTCTTGGTTTTCCGGTACTATGTCCTAAAAAGTCAAAAAAATACCTCTCAAAGATTAGATTAAAAAAAAAAATCCAGTAAAAGAATAAAAATTAAATTAAAAACAATGACTTACACCTATTTATGGTCCTTGCAGCTTTGGAAAATTTTTTACCATGGAAATTTGTTGCAGTGTATTAAAAAAATTTGACTTACACTATTCATGGTCTTTGCAGCGTTGGAAAATGTTTTACGATGCAAAATTTGTATTTGTTGAGGTGTATTATTTTTGTAGAATTGAGGCTTCTCTCATCCATCATAGTTATAAGAAGAGCTTCCGCTTAAATCACATGAAAAAGACCTTTGTCGTTTCGAACCAACTAGTGTGGTTCATGGTAAGGACAAATGAATTGAGACTTCTGTGATCCATCATAGTTATAAGAAGAGCTTCCGCGTAAATCACATGAAAAAGACCTACGTGTTTCGAACCAACTAGTGTGGTTCAACTTATTTTTGTCATACAAAATAAGTTGTCAAAGTAAACTTTTATAACAAAAATTTTAAAAATTCATTGCTTTTTAGAGAACTGCTTTACTTTTTACCTACTATTTAATATTTTATTTATTTATTATTTAAATAGTATGTATGTATTTTTGTTTTTTAATAAATGTAAAATATTTTATTTTTTTATGTAAGTTGCGGTAGTTTTATTATCATTAAATTATTTAATTGTA
>APFE030319879.1:0-13305 GCA_000404065.3 Pinus taeda
AATACTAATTATATTAAAAAATATTAATTCTAATTTAATTTAAAGTTTATAATTTAATTTATCAAACAAATGAAAATATCAATATTTACAAGATAAGTCAATTATTAAATTAATGAAGAAACTATAAGTTTTTATTACTGAAATTGTATTGGTATCACCCTGAAAAGTTTTAGTTGCATCTTGCAAATGTAATTTAATTGGATTTTCCATGTTTCTAGGTAGTTATATTTGGATTCCAATATTGTTGGATTTGTTTTCCTGGCCACCATATCTACATTTCTACAATTTTTGGATTTTTATTTTTTATTTTTTTGACAATCATATTTACATTTCTAACCGCTTTGGATTTTTCATGCCAAGCATATTTGCATTTCCAGCAATTTGGGATTTTTCATGGCAATCATATTTGGATTTCCAGCATTTTTGCATTTCTAACATTTCTGGTGTTTTTCTATTTCTAACATTTCTGGTGTTTTTCTGGGAAATCATCTTTGCATTTACTGCATTTTTTTCCCAACCATATTTACATTTTTGGATTTTTTTGAAACAACCATCATGAAAAGCACGTTACGAATTTGTGGAAATTTTCCACAACCATATTTATATGTTTTCAGTTCAATCATAGATTTTGGTTTTTCTTTTTTTCATGTTTTGAAATTGTTGATAAAATAGAGAGTTTGCATTAATGAAATTGTAATTTTAAATGTTTAAATATATTCAACATCGTGGAAGAACTTTTACTACTATTTAAATTTGGTTTTTTTCATATATTTTTTTTTATTATATTTAAAGAAGAAAGATAGAAATTAAATAATCACTATTTCATAAAAATAAAAAAAATTGTGGGGTAAGTTTATATATTTTTAATTGTTCTTAGGAATTTACATTTAGAGAAAAAATTAATAAAAAATAAAAAAAATTATAAAATCCCTACTTCCTTGCTCACTCCAAAATAATCCCCACTATTTAATTATTCCAATTTAATTATATGCAACGACAATTTCACATGAAATGGAGCAATAACATAGTGCTCCAATAACCCTGATGGGGTAGTACGTGGACTATCGGAAATCTCTATCGGCAATTCCAACACTCCAATGCTAGGCTCCTTCCATTCAGATCTGGCGATGCGATAACAATTGTGTACCGGATAACCTTTCCACTCTTCTCTATAATAGTTAGTGTGTCTCAGCTATTTGGTCGTTCGAAAGGTCCCTTCCACTCTACTTGTGGTTCTTGCGATGAGATAATATAATATACATTTCATATTTTAGCATTTCTATATTTGATAAAGACAAAATTAATATAATATTTCAAAATTTTATGTGTTATAATTACAACTTGGAATCTATATATTTATGATGTGTTGTTATTTTCTAATTTACATAAAAAAAAATTAATTCCTTTTTACTCTTTCAAAACCATTTATAATATTGTATTGTTCTTTCCCAATAAATTTTTAAAAGTAAACTTTAAAATTACCATTTCACAAATATGAACATGTATAATTTAATAAATACAAAAGATCTTTAATATTTCCACTATATAAATTTTAATATTTCCAGAAATCTTAACGCAATCACTAGAAATGATAATTATTAGTGATATATGCTTTCATCAAAATAATTGGGATAAATCTTTAATAGAGAACCCATTATGGTAATCATTCATCCCCACCATTATGATGCTGTAAATATCTAACCAACCGATCTTTTCTTTTCAGTAAATTCGACTTTGTCAGATCTTAAATATGTTACAGATATATATTTCTATCAGACAATATTATAAATGCTCCGTAAGTTCTTCACTAAGTGAAAGATAAAATGGAAAATGGTTAGATGCTGAGGTGCGATTATCATAGGTTTAGGGTTTAATCTTTGGCAAGAATAAGAATAAATGTTTGAGAGTTGTTTTTGAAAGTTATTAAATATTTAAAATTAACAAAAACATATTAAGTATTTATTTTTAATGAAAAATGAATTTATATTTTCGGGCTGCTAAATGGGAAATTATTTATTTTTAATGAAAAATGAATGTATATCTTCGAGCTGTTAAATGGGAAATTCCACTTCTTTCCTAATAAATAAAAGAGAGGCTTTTTTTTAGATTTCACTTATTTTTTGTTTTCAGATTGGAAACAGATATTGTAAATATAAATTAAGAAATTATTGGTTTAATTGTATTTTATATTTATGTTTTTTATTTAGGCATAAAGTTAGTTAAATAAGTGTAGTTGTTTGGTTAGAGTTCATATTTTTTGGACTTAAGTAAATAGGTTTCAAGAATTCTCTTACTTTCTTATGGAGTATTTTATGAACTATCAAATGACATGGTTTTCCTTGAATAATGGTGGTGATGAGTCAATACATTGATGATAGATTTTCCCATTATATTTAAGAAAATAAATTAATACTTGGTTATTTAAATATGAGTATATAGTGTTTTTCTTAATATTTATGAATATCTAATACAAAATATTATTCACACTTTTCCATTTAAATTATTATTATTATTAAAATTACTATTTCACAAATATGAACATATATAATTTAATAGATACACAAAATCTTTAATAATTCCACTATATACATACATCTGAAATAATTCTAGAAATCTTAACCCAAGCACTAGAAATGATAATTATTAGTGATATATACTTTCATCAAAATAATTTGGATAAATCTTTAATGAAGAACCCATTATGGTAATCATTAATCCGCACCATTATGATGCTTTTATATTGCGTAAATATGTAACCAACCAATCTTTTATTTTCAGTAAATATATACAACGACTTCGTGAGATCTTAAATATGTTACAGATAAATCTTTCTATCAGACAATATTATAAATGCTTCGTAAGTTCTTCACTAAGTGAACGATAAAATGGAAAATGGTTAGATGCTGAGGTGCGGTTATGATAGGTTTAGGGTTTAATCTTTGGCAAGAATATATGTTTGAGAGCTGTTTCAACTTTCAAGTACTTCAAGCACGATTTCTTTAATTGGAAAAAAAAATGGAAACGTTCATACTTTATTAAAATTACAAGGATTAGCATAATTAAAGAAAAAAAAATGGAAACGGGCATACTTTCTTAAATTACAAGGATTAGCATATCAGATGGGTATAAAAGAATCACTTTAGATCATAAGACCAGTTGCATGGAGTGAGTCATGATAATGGCGAATGAGTTGGGTTCTGAGTTTCCAGCTATGGAATGGTTATACTTCTATATTATACCAGTCACTACTTTTCTTCTTGCATGGATATTCTGGTTCCTGGGAAGCAAAAGGAGGCCGCTTCCCCCGGGGCTGTTTCAATTCCCCATTCTCGGAAACCTCCACCTTCTTCTCCGAGGCCTTCCACACCGAAGGCTGGTCTCTGATATACGGGCCTCTCATGTCTCTATGCCTCGGCTCCACCCTTGCGTTAGTCGTCTCCACTGCGAAGGTGGCCAAGGAATTTCTCGAAACCCATGATCGAGTTTACGCCAACAGACCTGCGACGGCAGCCGCTGAGTATTTATCATATAATTATTCGGACATCGCCTACGCTCCGCATGGCTCTTCCTGGAGGCATTTTCGTAAGCTCTGCATTTTACAGTTGCTGAGCTCCAGACGAATTGAATAGTGCTGTTCTATAATGCCCACCATTTAATTATTCCAATTTAATTAGTGACAATCGCTGTCTGCAATTTCACATATAACGGAGCAATAACATAGTGCTCCAATAACCCCGATGCGTTAGTGCTCCAATAACCCCGATGCTATAGTATGTGGACTATTTTTTAATTGCTATCCGCTATTCCAAGACTCTAATTCTAGGGTCTTTCCATTCCAATTTGGCAATGCGATAACAATCTCAGATCGATAATTTTTTTACTCTTCTCTATAATGGTTCAGGTCTGAGATGTCTGAGTTCAGACTTCGGCACTTCCAAAGGTCCTTTCCACTCCATTTGTGGTTCTTGCCATGCGATAGACTCATACTGATATGAACCAGAACCAGACTCAATAATAGTTCAAGTCCAAAACTATGTCCAAATTAAGTCATTTTCAAAGATTTCCTGGTTCCACCGTGATCATAGATTTTGGTTTTTTTTTTTTATAATAATCATTAATATCATGTTCTGAAATTGTTAATAAAATAGAGAGTTTGCATTAATGAAATTGTAATTTTAAATGTTTAAATATATTCAATAGCCTGGAAGAACTTTTACTACTATTTAAATATGTTTTTTTCCAGATTTTTTATTATATTTAAAGAAAAAGATAAAATTAAATGATCACTATTCATAAAAAAAAAATAATTTTGTAGATGTAAATTTATCTTTTTTTTTAATTATTTTAAAAATTACTTTAAACAAAAAAAATAAAAAAATAAGAAAATTATGGAAATCTAATTTGTTCAAATAAATTTCTTTTAATTATCTTATAAACCTTCGCATACTTACCATTCCAATTTAAGCAATACAATGTAAATATAATATATGATATTATATAATGATAATTGGAATAAACAGCGTCAAGAAGTCATTGGAACATCATTGTGAAAAATCAGCACCGTTCTCAATACCGGAGACAACTAGAGAGCATGAATGGTAACAGAAAATAAATAAATGCAACGTTGAAGGCGCTGCTCTTTCTTTGATTCTTCATCACGTGTGTCCAACCCTACAACTAAATTTTTTATTTATTAATTGGTTAGAGGGCATTTATTTAATGATTTTGGAAGAGGGCAAGTAACACACTTTTAAAGCTTTTGTCGCAACGTAACGAGTCTTTCGATGTGGATTAACTAAACAGATAAATAAGATGGACTTCACAGAAAAATATGTTGATTTTGGAAGATCATATGATGCCACGTATTTGAAACTATATACATATGTAGTTATTTATAATGCGATTTTTTTAAAGTTTTTTTCATGGGTTTTTTCCGTCAAAATCCGGCAGCAATTTATTAGAATAGCAAGTTTGATAGCTAGTTTCTGCACAATTAAAGGGTCAGAGGGGTTTTTCAGGGTGCTGAATCCAAATATGCAGTTAAAAAACCATTTTAACTGCAACAAATGAAGATTTAACTTCAATTTCTTCCGCCGGATTCCCAAAAAATCGCATTATAGATAACTCCTATAAATATTTGAGAAAAATATGCATTGATTTTGGAATATGATATCGTGCTACGTATTTGTGAGAATAAGGTAAGTTTTTTTTCAAAGGGAAAAGTTGAAAAATCATAGGGTTTAGGAAATGGCATGAATAATTATGGAGAAGTATATGCTATTGTTTTGAAGGTTTGTCGTAAGAGAAGTATATGCTATTTTTTTTTTCAAGGTTAGGATATAATATTGGAAGAATTATTTAACTGGATCAGAATTCTTTTAATAAGATTTATGTTATTTTTAACGTTTTCAAAACGGAAAAAAAAGTTGATAAAATGACCAATAAGTAAGTGGATTTGGCTTTTGGAAATTTGATGATCATTAAGAAAGAGAGTTATTTCTTTATTTTATATAGATGTTAATAAAAAATTAAGATATTTAACCCACTTTAAAGTTTAGATATAGGTGGAAAAGTCATAGAGGATGAGGTACACCAGCATGAAACTAATCTCCCCTAGGTTGATGTGGCATGGTCATCCATAATGATAATGTAGGTAAGGACAAGGTATTAGCTAAGTTATGTGAGTCCAAAACTTTGTTCCTTTTAATAGAGCTTGACATGATCATGCGAAGCTATACCATGAAATTGATTATGGATTAGAGTGTGTTGAAGTCAGATTGCATTATGGTAGGGGATCAAATGAAATCTAAATAAATGAGTCGAAAAATAATGAAGATAGTGGGGGAGAGGCTTCAAATGGTGGCTATTTCTTGCTTTCGAATAAATAATTAACATGGAAGATAGATTTTTTTTGGTGCTAATTGTCTCATCTATGAGTTTAGATTATGCTTTATCCCATGTAATCTACTTGATGGATAGTGATGATTCATGAGTGTACATGTATGTTGGTGTGGGATTAAATCTTATTTTAAATATAGACTCTATCACAATCCATGGTTGGGATGCTTCCTTTCCTGGTTTCTATTTGGGACATGCTTGATGTGTTTATCACTTCTTTTACTTTATCACTATCTATTCCTATAACAGGTTTTTTGGGTTCAAGCCCATAGACTATATTGCAGGAAGAATTCATTGATCAACTATATGCTCTTCATAGTTGGTTGATTAGAGGATTTCATCACAATGAGGACCAATTAGGATGGCAAGGAATGATAACTAGCACACAAGGAAATGGTAATGCAATTTGGGACACACGTACCAATAACTACAACAATTGTAAACTAAAACCATCTTAGATCCATCTTTAGCGCAGATTTAACATGAGCCTAGAGGGATCAATTTTTTTCATGTGCAAACTTCTTTGAGAGTACAAAATTGCACTTCTTTGAGAATGAAAAATACAATGTGTAATTTTTTATTATTTAAGTTGTATTTTTGAATGTTATATAGAGTACATAACTTAAACTCGTAAGTCCAAAAAAACTTAGTTAGATTTTGAAAAAAAAGATATACCCAAAAAAAATCAAACTATAAAAAACTACTTCAAACTTTTTAACCATAAAAGCATTCTTTTTTCAATAGATTTATACAATATATACATTTTTTCAAAGGAAATATAATATATACATAGTGCTATTCAAAATATTTACATCAATAGTTCAAACATTTATAGATGCACATATTATTTTTGTTATTAATATATTTTTAAGTACATACATCAATATATTCTTATAAAATAAAGTGCACATTAAATATTTTTCGTTATAATATATGTTTAAGTATACAATCAATATTAATGGCTTGTTAAAATATTTTATTGTCACCCAACATTGAAATTTTTATTATTGCAACATTAATATTTCTTTTAACATTTTTTACTTCTATAGTTTACATGAATTATATATATTATATGGATAAAATAACTAACGTGCAATATAATATTCAGTATGTATTATATTATTAAACAACATTGATTTTCTATGTAGAGAATATTTTTATTATTTAAAAGGGACATTGTCATTTCACAAGAAGACAAACATACTTACAACATCAACCCACATCGGCTAAATAGAAATTTACAAAGATGATAACAATGGTTGCAGCATCCGATGATATGTTAATTGATCATAAGACATTGATTCAATGAAAAAAGGAAAAAAAGATGGCAATTGTGCTTCCCTCAAAAACTTAAAGATATTCAATCAACCTTGAAGAAAAGAAACTTTGTTCCCCTTCTACTTGTGATTCAAAAAAAACTGTGTTCCCTTTCTTAATCTTCATTGTTAATCTTAATGTATTAATTTCAAGTCAAGATAGAGATACAATTCAAGGAGATCATCACAACCTTGTTATTGATATATAAGATGTTTTTCCAAATCCTATATTCTTTTAGGTGTATTCTGAAAAACTTATACTACTAAATACTATAGTAATGTTGTTTCTTTAGATTGGATTTTTTTAAATTCAAGTAGATAGAAAGCATTGTTTACCAAATCTTTATCTCTATTGATTTAGAAATCTTTGATGTAAAGTTATGCTTCAAATATAAATTTTAATATGAATGCAATTTATGGTTATTGTGAAAAAATGTTGAAAATATATATATTATTAGCTTATCATAAATAAATATTCTAGGAAAATAAATATTATAACACAAAGAAACATTTATGAAATTTAAGAGTTATTTTCAATCATGGTTAATTTTTTAAAGATTTTTTTAGGTAATTTACTTTGGAATGACATGGAAAGCTATTAGGAATATTATTACATGTATATATTAATGTGAATTTTTGAAATAAAATTAATACGCAAAAAATATCAATTATATAAATAAAAAAAAAATCATAAATTACATAACTTAATTATTAAATTAAGATACATGAAAATAATAATGATTAATGTTTATAAAATTAGTTTATGGACATTGAGGAGATAAAATTTACTTGAGAAACCAAACACATAAAATCTTGCCACCTGCAGTGGGCAAATAAAGTAGCAGGGCCATGTTTCTATGATGGTAGACAGCAACCTATATAATAGTAATAATGCAAAATATTCTATTCAAGGATAGATTGAAGCCCCAGATGTGCCTAGATATAATTCTGTTTGTAGTAACTGGAATGTGTGATACACAT
Source organism: Pinus taeda (assembly GCA_000404065.3). NCBI lineage: Eukaryota > Viridiplantae > Streptophyta > Pinopsida > Pinales > Pinaceae > Pinus > Pinus taeda. Next base: position 8,196 of record APFE030319879.1, read on the forward strand.
ATACGGATACATATAATCATGTATATGCTTCGCAAGATGCAACACAGGCACCGCTTACTGACTCTAGAGTACTGATTCGTTGATTTTAAACTCATAAATTCCTGAGGTTGTCTTTCCACTAATTTCTTCACACACTAGATTTAATGCCTTAAATACCTTACAGATATATATGGAATCTTCCTACAAATTACCACATGTGAGAGGGATGGCGGACACATTCCATATTTCGCAGCTTCTTCATGGCTTGGCCTTGGGCATCCTTATGCCACACTTACTACACCATCCGGAATTATATATTGATTAACCTCAACTTACGTACTATAGAATGTCTTGATTCTCCATTTTCTATTCATTTAACAAATTCATGTACACTTAATTGGCAATTTCATTCGGATATACTCTATACAAATGGAATCGCTGGTTGTTTTGTTTGGTGTGAAAAATTTGAATCCCATGTATTGCAAAAAATTTAGTTATGTGACGATGTGAAGAATGAAGATGTTGCCTGTGGGCTCTGTAAAGCCGTGGAATTTGGTATAAACTTTTCAATTATGCACAATTAGCAACTGATCTTCCCTAAGAAAGGGATTTGAAAATTTTATTTATTAATATATATATATATAATATTTTAGAATTTTTTTATTTTATTTTCTTTATTATTTAATGAATTAAGTTAAATGTTAATATTATTTTAAATTTCTAATTATTTATTTATTAATTTTTTTTATCTTAAGGAAATATGGCAATAGTCCAAGACTAAGAAGCTGAATAAGTGATTGACGGTTAGTTAATTAAAGATGGTGTCCTCATTCCATTGACCTGTTAGTAGCTAGAGAGGTATGTTGATTGACGATTAGTAGTAGTATGGTTGCTCATTCATGACCATTAGTAAGCCTAGAGATGTTGTCCCATTGCTGGTTGGGGCAAGTATGAATAGGATTTCACCTATAAAAAAAAAGAAACAAAACGAGCCTATCAACTAAGTTGAGAGCTTACTCTCTTACCTGTTTTCCTAAATTTAAAATCCTTAGAATTTATAAAATTATAATAAAGAATAAATACCTAGAGTAAAATAATGATTAAAATAATTATATAATTAATCTTATAATATACTAAAAATATAATTTTTAATATTAATATGTTAAAATAATATTATTATAATTATATATTATTTATCAATATTTAATCATAATAATAAATCCAAACTATCACTTTTATCAAATTATGTCAATCACATTTACCAATGTTGTTATGCATGTGATTGATATATGTCTATGGGCTTATATCAATCACATTTATTAATGTGGCTGTGCTAATTAAGTACCATTAGAAATTGATGGTTTCCTTCAATAACGAACTTGTATAAAAAATTTAGGATTATAAGTATCCTTTAATAACCTTACTATATGGAGGATACCACACATGAGAAATTGTATTTTAATGGGATAATTCATTTTCGTTACTCGAGATTTTGATATGTACGGGATTGCAATTTTTAGTTTCTCTCTTTTTAATTAATTTATTTATATATTACGTGTGATATTTATAGTTAGACTCGAGGGTTAGCTTAATTGGTTGAGTTTTTGTAGTTAAAACACCTTCGAAGTTGACATTATCTGTTGCGAATCATGATTGTCGTTAGACCAAAACAAATAAGAGTTAGTCAATGATCACATTAACGGATATAAGGATCCATGAGATGAGGTTAGTCCATGTCGCGAAACGCACCTGGAGCATTGGCTTATCCAATGTCCAACAATATCCCCCCAGCGCAAATCAAGTGTGTATTGAACCCATGACCTATGTTCTGATACCACTTGTTGGAAATACTGAAAGGAGGGTGAATCAATATTTCTTAGCAATTAGCACATTTTAATCTTTTTTTGAGAACATTAGTTAATCTTTAGTTATTGTTATTGTTCTTCTTCAGATGATCATAAAAAATAATCAACAATAGACAACACCATACAACAGTGCAAAAAGATAAAATAGAGGACATAAAGAATTTTAGGTGGAAAACACCCTTTGGGTCAAAAACCACTAAACATTTCTTTAGTAACTGTATTATCCTTGCTAAAATAAAATTTATTACATCAAGATTTCAGTTACAACTGAGGGAGGCATCAACTCCTCCTAGTTGTTGATCATTGTTCACACGAACTCATCACTTCGTAATGCTACACCTCAAGCTATAATATTCAATTTCACATCACTGTCACTGCACACTATATATCACTGTCACTACCAATCACTACACAATTGTTGGCTATCACTGCACGTCACTTCTCATGAATGAATATCCATCAGTGCACAACCATTATCATTGCACACATAGATCACTGCACATTTCCTGGCTGTCACTACACGTCACTGCACTTAGCCACTCATGAATGAATAAGCATCATGAGTCAACATATCATGTTTCCACAATGTATCAAGTTTCACACGATGTTGCAACCATTTGCCATTACTATCAAATGATGGCACAAATCAAGGTGCCTCAGGTCATCCCTATGACCTGCCTCTAGCATATGTTCCTTCATTGTTGAGCACTACTCACACACTTCTATCCATTGTTACTTCAATAATCTATACAAAAAGGTGATGTATCCTCATAAACATGTTACCCTATAAGGTCATATCATATTACTCTAGTTATCCTATATTATCATAGTTATTATCAACTCAAGGTTCTACTAGTCTAAGTCAACACATCAATAACTTGTTATGTCAGTGAACCATCATTATGCATGTAGAATGTCAAGTCTAGTCAAAGTCAAAATGTCAACATGTGTGTCATGTCTATAAGATCTACCCTTACAAAGTCAAAGTCTAGGCAAAATGTCACCACACAAACCTAGCCCATTCTTAGTAAGTCAAAGTCAAGGTAGTTGTCATCATACATGCTATGACTTAGTGTGTCTAATGTCAAGGTGAGATGTAAAATCTACTTATAATGTCATCTTCTATTAGTGAGTTAGATTCCACAATCAAGTTTCATGGCAAGCATTCAAATAACATACTGTTATGTCAAGCAAAATTTTATGTCTCACATCATATTGTTTGTTAAGCAAATTGTTATGTCATTAGGTCAAGAACCCTGTTATGTCTAATTTTCATGATGTCAAATTTTGCTTGATGTCCCCTTCTCATTGTATAAGACATTAAAGTCTCATCACTGTCATCAAATTCTATGACAACCACAAGATCTTGCTCACACCTACCTTGTTGTCCATTACATGTTGTTGTTGTCAAAGTTAAGTCAGTGTATTACTGTCATATTAGTCTCAAGGTCAAATGAGTTGAGTCAAAGTAAGAAAATCATGATAGTAATTGTCATCGTAAGGCATCATTGTTAAGTCTATAAGCATAGTTCAAATATTTTGTTACTTCATGTACTAAGGTTGTCATATTAACACAAGAGAATTTCATTACTTTTACCCATACTCATAAATTACTTTTACAACTTATCACCCCTTCAGGTTACAATTTCTTATGTTGAATTCAAGATATATTTTGCACACATAATTTGTCAAAACAATCAAGGTGCCAAGTCCTAACGTCACTGGATTACCCCTACTCAAAACTAGCCCTAAAATGTCTATGAATGGTCGTCTACAAGCTATAACAGCCCAAACCGAGCTCTAAAAATTGTTTCCTACATCCTCTTTGCACAAGTTTATCTCTTCTCATAGATTGGTTTTCTCAAAAACAAAACTTATGTAATAAGCTCTCTTTAATAGTTAATCAAGCATCAAAATAGGCCTCCGACCCTGCCATGGTCTTAGAGAAAAGGAAAAATTAGAAACCCTTCCTATGTAGAGCCGAAGTTAGAAACTGGTATTTGTTGTAGAAAGATGAGGGTTAGAAGGATTAATGCTTTTTTTATATGCATCCAAGCCAAAAAAAAGTACTTGCTAATTAGGAGGCCTCATTCTAGGCCTATGATGAAAAAGGTCATGAAAAAAATATCATCAAGAAAAAAAGTAAACATTGATTTGCATAGGTCTGAAACTTACCTCAGATCCTTCACTATCTTATTACAGGTAACTGAAAATTACAAAGAAATACCACCGAAAATTTCAAACAAAGATCTTGATAAATCAATGTGTTTTGGGAGGCTTTAAGCCATCCTTTTATAGAGTTTAGAGGGACTTCATAAGTGACCATTATAGCACAAGGAAAGGGATTCATGAAAGAGTTAAAAAATTTTAAAATTAATTAAGTTATTTGTTCTGTGTTAAGTAAGAAAGGTTATGAGCCTTATGAGTGAGAAAGGTTGAGAGTCTTAGAGTGAAATATATTCTCCTTTACAATATGAAGGACACATTTTATAGAAAAAAAAAAATTAATACTCTTCCTAAGATTCCTTAAGGTATGGTTAATTTATTTTATAAGTGCTATAAATTTGTTTCTTTAATCTCTAAGTAATTTGTACACTAACCCTCTTTAGTGTGTTTTGTAGGTGACACATGAGTGTATTAAGTCAATGATTGATTCATTGTCTTTAGTTTTGAAGTTATGTAACTTATATAGGGTGATATTACAGTGATAAACAATGCCATATGTTGACAATCCTAGGAGGAGGTGTCATGTCACTACCCCTGGGGGTTTTAGCCAAAAGACTGTGCAAAAAATATGGTCACTAACTTCATTTGTGAATATCTCTCAAACCAGGAGACCTCTCAGGGCATACCACATATCAACATAAGAATATTTTTGAGGAGAATCTAATGACATAGATGATTGACCCAATCTCAATTATTTTACCTATAAAAAAACCTCAATAAAATTGGGGCACATCCTTAGTCCAGGGAACCCAAACCTTAGGACTTGGGTTTTTAACCATAAAATAGTATAGTTACCATATTGATGTAATACAATAATTACTAAGAAGTGTTCATTAACCATTTGACATAAATTCCTGGTGGATTTAGTCAAATTTAAACCCAGTCAACTCCATGGGTAATCTCCATGACAATCTCCCCCTTTGTCATTGATGGCAACACACGTACTGCTCCTCTGTGTAGAAATCCCCATACTTTAATGCTTCACCTCCTTCTCGAGATTTCAATCTCCTACTTAGGTTTTTCTCTCCCCCTTTGACATC